>CM034151.1:315262621-315414873 GCA_019776745.2 Taxus chinensis | reverse complement strand
ATTCAATCTGACTCCTCTATTTGATTGACCATTAAGGGGATCTTTGTAAACCCAAATTTAGCAGCCCAACTCTTCAAATTGTTTGTAATTTATTTTCTATTGGGCTCCTCTTCTTGTTGTTCTCCTTGACTGGATTCTTGAGTCTCTTCCCAACATGGGCTTAGGAAAGAAAGAGGAGTGGCAAGTTGGGGTTCAACCATCTTTACAATTGTTTGTGGTGGGAAGGGAGGTGCAACTTCTTGTTTATTTGGAGGGGATAAATGTTTGGAAGGGAAAAGGAAAAAAGACATGAGATGAGGTGGAAGACTAGGAGATGGAGAAATGAAACCAAGTAAGGGTCTTGAATCTTGCCTCTGCTGAAATGATAAAGATTGAGGTAGAGAAAATGAAAGGCGGGGAGCTGGTGATTGACTTACCCATTAAGAAGGTTGTCCTGCACTTTGCTCATAAGCCCTAATGTCTTCAATCCACTATGTAAGATGACGCAACACTTCATCCATGAATTCAAGATTCTCTTGAGGGCTGTAATGTCTTGGAAAAGGGCCTTCCCATGGATAAGGTTCCTTGCAACCAATCTTGAATTCCTTTGTTTGTGTTATACCCCTTGATTGCACCATGCCAATCTCCATTTTTTATCTTCTCCAACAGAACAACATCTTACATTTGATTTTCTTCATTTTTTGCATACCCCTGATCTTTGAAAGCTGCATAGAAAAAAATATTTTGGCACTTCTGCTCATAGGGGTAACCATGCTGATTTTGGATTTGCTCAAAATATTGATTTGAAGGATTTGTAAAGCTTATTGGAGTTAGAACGTACTGCTGCTGATGTAGATGTGAATTCAATGGTGGGAATGAAGTCATGATTGCATAACTTCATGGGATTGAATAAGATGAAGGAGATGGAAGAAATAATGGGTGAAAATGGATGGGAAGAAGGTCTGTAGCTCAGAGGATGGGTTGTTGACCATATGGAGTCACTAGATGTGCTTGAAAGTGCCTCCAAAGGCTGAAATCTTTGCCAAGAGCACATCAAACCTGATGAAGTGAAGTGGTAAGGTTCTTTAGACCTATCCCACTAGGTGTGCTAAAACTATTAGTGTGAAATCACAACACCCCCAAATGAGTTATGGATTTTATTTTCTAAGGCATGGTCATTTGATGTGATTTGTATAACATTGGATCATTCCCCAAGCTGTGGGACATGCAAATGGGAATGATCCTCCAAAGAAGGTTGGTTCCTCTTCCTAATCCTAGCACTAAACTACTTTTGAGGAAGGAAATGTGACTATCTACTCCTAATCTAATAATTCCAAGGGACCAATGAGAGAGAGAGTGAAAATAAAGAAATCCTACACTACAAAGGTGATAGTACCAAGAAAGGGGAACTGCTGATTAAAAACCCAACTACCTAAAATGGAGAGAGATGAGCAATGGAGAGGATGGAAAAATGAATCACAGACCAAGGATAAAGTTCACATACAACACCATTTCAAACCCCTTAAACATAGCTCCCAAAACTTGTGATGGACATCAGAAATATGCACAATATACCTTGCAATGGTGAGAGGCGAGAAGAGACAACAAAATGAGGAAAGGGTGGACAAAACGCCTCATGAAAACAAATTTAATTGCTCTAGGAGTTCACACAGTAAACCATTAATAAGCAAGAGGCAAGAAAATTCCATTACAAATCCAAGGGAGGAGACTTAAACTCGACATTCGACCTTGGAGAAGAAAGAGAGAGGAGGGTAGGGAAGAAGAATTAACAACCCTTTAAAATGAATCCTACCCCTGTATTTATAGATTTCATCAAAGAGAAGAAAGAGAGAGGGAAATGATAAAAGTGGGTTGAAGATCAACCAATGTTGTTAATGCTTATGATAAAATATGCCCCAAATCTATCTTTACTGCATGATTCCTTGATTTGGAGCCTTGAAAGAAGAGGAAATGATGGAAACAAATCGAATCTGATCTGGTTGTTAAGATAGATGAATCGTGAATTGAAGGCCTAAATATGTTTCCTCCATTTTCCTTTACCTAACTTCCTCAAAAATTAAAGTCTCAGACATCCATGGTGTAGGTGAGGCCAAGATATTTCCAATGGTGTCAGATTTGCAATATTTTGAGCCCTCGGTAAAAAAATATGCCCCTTCAAAGTTTGTATGAGGTTTGTATAGGACGGTGCGAAAAAAACTTGAAAAATGTGTCCTCTTTTGATAATGTGGGAGATGTGGTAGCCAGATTAGGGAAAAATTAGGTTTGCGGGTTCAAAATTTATCTTTTCCCCTTTTTCCGTGAGAATCACACAATCTAGAAAACTCCCGCAGCCCCGCTACTCTGCTTGGACACGTGGCATCCTTTTTTTAGCTGGGGAGGTGTGCTCCAATATTTTTGTTTGTGCCATTTTGTCAAAAGGAAAATTTTCATCTTTTCCTCCAACTCCCCAATTTGGTTTGACTTGGACTCAAATGCTAACTTTTTCCTCTTGGCGGAGTCATGGCCCATTTTGTAACTTTTACACCCTTTGAGGTAAGGGGCAAAAAACTAAAATTATCCCTGATGAACCGCTTTGACCTGGGACACATGGCAACACCATGCTTGTTTGAAAACCCTTTATCTATTCAATCCTTGAATCAATGCCATTTTTCCCCCTTCTTTCTCTTGTCATCTCTACATCACTGCCCCTTCTTCTCTGACCCTGCAATTCCATTGTTGAATCTACCTGAAGCTTGTAAAATAGATTTAAGACATGAAATGGCTTGACATAGTCATTTCTTCTCTTTCTTGTCGCACAGGGTCATGGCCGATCCAATATTTTTCCTGGGGGTGAAATATGGATAATAGTTACCTTGCATGTTGAGGTCATGAGAAGCATTAATACCATAGTTATTCCATTTCTTGAAGCCCAGATTGCTGCCATGGAAAAGCAGCTAGAGAAATTGCTTGAGAACTTAGCTCCTGAGACTCATAATAGGCTATGATGCATGGACTATGAAGTAGAGGGACATACAAGGGAAAGTTTCCCATGAAGGTCAGTGCATGTCATTTCGATGTACTATGAGATTTTCCATATTGATCATGATGCAAGTAGGTGTCCACTGCTTTAGTGCATGATCCAGAAGAATGTATGTTGTTATTGTAATATTTCAACCTTTACTACTCAGGACACAAAGGATTGTAGATTGAAAAATCAAATCCATGATGTCATTGATCATGGTGTGTGCCAGAATAGCACTGGGAGAAGTTCCAAGGTTGAGGATCATCAATATGAAGGGTACGTGGATGACGGAGGTCGAAGAAGACGTTTTTGTGGAGGATTCAAAGGCCAAAAAAATCAGAGAGGAGGAAGAAGTGAATTTCCTTATGGGACTTGTTACAATTCTGGATCGGCTGAACACTACAAACACGAGTGCCCTGATTTATTATAGTGCTCATGGTGTAGGAAGAAGCACAATAATGAATATTTCTTGGAGTTGTATGACCACATGAGAAATAATCAAAAGAATGAAAAATGTGTGGAGATGGTGAGGTTAAAGAGGACCGACCCATAATGGATGTTGAGGGTAGTGCTTAATTTTGAGCTAGAGTTAGTTTTTGTCACTACACACGCTGAGGTTGCACACGACTGAGAGGAATTGAAGCAGAAGTCCCTTATCATAAGAGAAGAAGTATTACATGGGAAATATCTTGATCCTACCCACAAGAAGGAGGTGTACCAAAAAACAATGGAGGTGATTAGGAGCTTGCAAGAATAAATCTAGTTTCTGAAGGAGCAATCATGCCAGTTGGAGTAGAAGAAGAGTGCTGAGGTTCCAGAGTAGGAGATGGATGATGTTAGAGAAGTGTTTCAGATGTTATGGTAGGAGAATGTTATTTCCAAATTGGGAGAATGGCTGAGTGAGAAGGTACCATGTGTTGGAGGAGGGCACAAGAGACAAGTATTATATGCTAACCTACCCCCTCAAAACATTGATTATGATAAAGAGATCACTTTGAATTTAGTTGTTGATGGGTGGCTCTTGAGTAATAGATTGATTAACATAGGTGCAGAGGTCGATTTCATTACTCTAGATGCATGGAATAAAATGGGGAGGCCCTCATTATAACCATCTTTGAATGTGTTATACATGGCTAACAAGAAAAAGGCCATGCCTCTAGGGGTGTTAAAAGGTGCATCCAATACTATTCAAGGGAAAAAATTTGTTGGGGAAATTGTGGTTCTAGAGCTCGTTGAGGCTGATAGTTTCCAAGCATTACTTGGGCACCCTTGGTGTTATGCAAACAATTTTTATTTGTGTTTCAATAAGGGCTACAGTAATTTTGATAACAAGGAAGAGCACGTGATCATTCCACTAAATGATGGACTTTCTTCACCATATGTGGAGCCATTGGGTGAAGAAAACTTAAACAAGATATATGTGTGCATCATTAGAGACCCAAAGTTCATACAATTATCAAAGGAAGGGGTTATTCAATGGGATGATGAATAGTCCATAAGTGATACAACAAATGTTTCTTGTGACAACTAAGCACATGGGACTTACAAGTTAGTTGGAAGACATAGGAAGGATACTGAAACTCTAGTTGTCAGAATGCACTCAGTTAGGCATTTGGGAGGAAGAAAGTTGCCATGATACACTAGGGAGGCCAACCCTAAACTCTTTCTATGAAAAATGGAGACCAAATGGATGTGTCAAGTGGAGAGAAGGAATATGCTTATCTATAATTTACATAAGACAACAACACATTAGTGGGTGACACATCAAGATAATATTCTAGAATGGTGTGAAGTGAGAATTTCACTCTCTGTTAGGTTTCTCTGAAGTAATGCACCATCCCAAATTTGTGACTATGATGGGAAGGGATCCACCTCATGTGATGTTAAGAAGTTTGAGAAGACTTGGATGGGAGGTGTGGAAGCCTTACCCCCTTCCCTATGGGTGCATAGGTTTTATTCCACCATACAAGCCTACGGATGTGCATGGTTTATTCATTCAAAGTTGTAGCGACAGACATGGAACTAGCAAGAGTTGATGGAAAACCTTATTTAAACATTTAAATATCAGAGTACTAAGCCATTGGTAAATGAGGTTTTACAGGGAGTCAAGCACCTTACCTTGGGAGACAATTTCGTGATGGAGGACAAGATTATAGAGTTGTTAGGTGAACTAGAGTTGGGGGTGTGCTTCGTGGAGGAAGAATTAGAGGAAATACAACTTGAGTGCACATTATTGGAGAAGGAGAACGAGAAGCTGATCTACTTGATCCAAAATGAGAAGGTGGAGAACTTGGATTTTATCCATACAGAAGGTACATACAACACTGGTGAGAAAGCATGTGTTTACCACAAGTAATTGAAGATAAATAAGTTTAACATTGGTATGGAGGTGGAACCAAAGGAAGCTATTATTGGGGACTATTGGAAGGACCAGGAGGTATCAAAGATTATTGGGATTTTGCTCAATTTTTAGGATTTGTTTTGGCATGGGTATCATGAACTTAAAGGATTTCATCCCTCCCTAGGAGAAATGAGAATCAAGTTAAAGGACAGTGTGCACATGATTTAGAAGAGACCTTACATGATTAATCTGAATCTACGTGTCAAATTTAAGGAGGAGATTTATAAGATGATAGCATATGGGATCATAGAAACCATTGAATAATCTGAATGGGTGAGCCTGATGGTCATTAGTATAAAAAAGGATGAGAGAATAAGGCTTTTCATTGACTATAGGTATTTGAATTCAATGTGTGTAATTGATCCTTTCCCAACCCCATTCACTAAGGATATCCTAGAAGGAATAACCGAGTGTAAAATCTGTTCTTTTACAGATGGGTTTTGGAGATATCAATAAGTTCGAATGGTGAAGTTTCACCTATAGGGATATCAATAAATGAGAATGGGGAAGTTTCACCTATAGGGTAATGCCTTTTGGACTAAAGAACACACCTGTTGTGTTTTTACAAATTTTGGTTTAGGAGTTATAGGAATTCATTCACAAGTTTCTTCAATTCTACCTAGATGAGTGGATGGTTTATGGATTACTAAAATACCATTGCGACAATATATGGTTTATGTTTGAGAGATG
This sequence comes from Taxus chinensis, assembly GCA_019776745.2. Taxonomy (NCBI): domain Eukaryota; kingdom Viridiplantae; phylum Streptophyta; class Pinopsida; order Cupressales; family Taxaceae; genus Taxus; species Taxus chinensis. The sequence goes on along the minus strand of CM034151.1, from coordinate 315,408,781 downwards.
CAGCCAGTTGAGAATATCCCTGAATATTATGAAGTGTGTTTTTTCCACTCCTTTTTGCACGTTGTTGGGACACATTATTTCTAAATATGGCTTACTAGTAGAACCCGTAATTTTTTTTTATTATAGTAAGATTAGAGGAGCCTACCAATCAAAGTGTGGTGCATGGTTTCCTAGGGCATACAAGGTATTATAGGAAATTCATCAAGGGCTATGCCCATATTTTTGTGCCTCTAGAAGAATTATTGAAACATAAAGTAAGTTCTACTGAGGAGAGGCACAACAGGTGACATTTGACACGTTGAAGGAAAATATTACCATGACACCTATTATGTGTTTTCCCTCCTAGCATAAACCTTTTCATGTGCATGTTGATGCATCCATTATGGTGATTGGGGAATTCTTATGACAACCTGGAGAGGGAATCGTTGACCATCCTTTATGCTTTGCTAGCAGGAAGTTAACTCCAGTTGAACATAATTATACTACCATGGAGTGTGAGGCATTGTCAATGATCTACACACTACACAAGTTCAAGAAGTATTTGCTAGCAACTCCCTTTATTTTCTAAACACACCACATGTCATTAAAATACTTGGTGAACAAGCCCATTTTGTAAGGGCACATATGTCGTTAGATACTATTGTTTCAGGAGTTTGAGTTTACATTTGTGGTGAAACCAGGAAAGATTAATTTGGTACATGATCATTTGTCAAGAATTACCTTAGGTGAGGATGCATAGAGCATTGGGGATACGATGCCAGATGCATAGTTGTTCAGGCTCCAATGCGCGATCTCTAACATGGAAGAATATTTCCCTATTTCTACAAACGGGTGGGGTGCCAAACGAGATGAAGGTGTTAGAATGAAAATAGTTATCCATACGTGTCATGCCCTAAATGTTAATTTTTGGAGATTTATACAAGCTAGGTCATGATGAGGTTTTGCGTCAGTGCGTACTAGAGCATGAGTGCACTGTAATCATGGAAGATGCTCATGGTGGAATTTTAGGAGGACACTATGAGGGGAATGCAACTGCACATAAGATCCTTTTTTATTGCCTTTGGTGAGAAATAGTTTACAAGGATTGTATCTAGTATTGCAAGGCCTGTGACCATTACCAACTCCTTAGTAAATCATGAAAGAGAGATGAAATACTATTAAGGCCTATCACCAGTGCAGATCCGTTGGAGAAATGGGCAATTAAATTTGTAGCCCCTATTACCCCCAAGAAAGAAGGGTTCATGTTATATCATTACATCCACATATTATCTTACACATTGGGTAGAAGCAACACCAACAAAGGATTTCACGGTGGTCACAATAGCTAGATTATTATGGGAGAATATAATCAGCAGGTATGAATTCCTGATGAGTTTAATGAGTGATAGGTGTAATCATTTTGTAAATGAGAAGGTTAAAATCTTGTTGGCTGAGTTCATGGTGGCCCATCACAAGACTACCCCTTATAACCCATAAGCCGATGGGATAACATAAGATTTTTAAAAAAAATTGAGTCACGTGTTGACCAATATTTGTGGTGTTGGTAAATAGGACTAGGATGATGAAGTTTCTTCCATGTTATGGTCATATTAAACTAATTATAAGAGATTAAACAAATCCACACCATTTCAATTGGTTTTTGGCTCTGAGGCTATGTTACCTATTGAATTCATGCTACAATCACTATGTATCATGCATGTAGGAGGTTTAGCTAATGAACAAGCACTTGAGGAAAGAATTGACAAGTTAATGGAGTTGGGTGAGTGACCTGCCATAGCACGATGGAGTCAGAAAATGGGAAAAGCCAGGAAGAAGGCATGGCATGATAGGAACATAAAAAAATAAGTATGAGGTTGGGAAGATGGTCATGTTGTATGATTCCAAGTTTTTGTGCCAGCCAGGGAAGCTTAAAGTATATTGGTTGATTCCATATGTGATATTTCATATACTTGATTCAGACACTTGCAAGTTACAAGACTTGGATGGAATAATGCTACCTAGTCATTTGAACAAGAGTAGGTTGAAGCCCTACTATAAATAATTCTTCAGTTCTCTATGTTTCATTTCATTTAATGTAATTTCATTTCTCTATGTTTCCCCTTTTCGTCACTTTGCTTTGTCTTTTGTTTGGTGTGTTGTGGGTGCATTTTTGTGCCAGTATCCCATTACTCTCTAAAGGTTTTTTTCTTCGTAGAGAACCACACATTTATTTAGTGTGGGGTGGAGTGAAAAAGATAACTTCAGAAAAAGACACAGTAAGTGCTGAGAGCAATGTTGGATGGTGGCCCGGGTTGTGAAATCAAAGGTGCATAGGATGAAGGAAGGCATGTAATAGAAGTGTTTGTGATAGAAAAATGGTGTCAAAAGGCTTTGAGGAAACCATGTACAAGGATATAAGTGTAAAACAACATGAGGTAGGTGAAGACAAGAACTTGGTAAAGGACACAGAGGATGACATACTTCGGCACGGGGGGTACGTGCAAGTGAGTTTGTTATCAAAGAAGTCTTGTGTGCCATAAGGTTGTGGAAATTTCTAAATGAGTTTGTACATGAAGGAAAAGCACTGGAAAACATGTGCGGTGGGATGTCGTTGGAAAAATATGACTTTATTACATTCGTATTTTAGTAGGTGGCATGAAATTTAATGCGGAGAAAAGAGAAAAGCTATAAATAAAAGGTAGGTGAGCTATTGTTTTTCACCTTTCATTTTGATATCAAATAAGTTCTAGCAATCTAAGGAAATTCTTGTGAATAAGTTACAAAGAGTAGTGTGCGGAGTTGAAGAGATCAACATATTTGTGAACCAATGTGGAAGCAGAGTACACGAGCATATGTGGAGGAGGTCATTTGTTGGGATCCCGTGGGTGATTAAGATTCCTTGTTGAAAATAAGTGCTCCAAGTTAGGGTTTACAAGCTAGGTCACGAGGTTTCAAGGAGATTTCACCAAAGTGGAGCTGAGGGTTTCAGAAGTGAGTGAACTTGATGCAAGGGAATAACAACAGAGGATCGAGTAGGAGAAAAATAGCACCAAGGAAGGGAGTGAACACTTCACCGAAAAAGGGCAAAGGAAAACAGGCCATTTTGACTAGTTTTAATGAAGAATAGTACATAGATATGTAGTACCCAGATGATGTGTTGTTAGAAAAGGAGTGGGTGTCTCATATACAAAAGACGGTCTTGAGAAATTATAACCATCAAATGAGCACCATGGAAAAGGATATGACTTTATAGTTGGTTCACCCTACAGAAAATAGGACACCATATGGGAATCCCATATATGATGACAAAGTAAAGGTTATGTTGGAAAAGTTTGGGATCCTACAATTCTATGAGTTGCTCTATTTCAGAAAACCCGAGTGACTATACGAATAGTTAATGTCGTATGTGCATAAGGATCATTTTTATTTTATAGGATAGAGGATGCGCATAACTCCTCAACTAATTAAAAAGTACATTGACATTACCTGCAAAGTAGATCCATTAGATGATGACTAATGTGACAAGGAGGAAATCAAGATAACATTTGAAGCATATGATTACAATAAGGGTTCGCGTTATTTTAATATCTCTACAATGATAGACCGTGTCATGAGGATGGTCATGCGCAATGTTACAAAACTGAATGGCTAGGAGAGATGAACACATATAAACAATGGTTGGTTGAATGTTTTCCATAAGATTTCAAAGGGAACAATCTACAAGGTCTTTCAAATTTTATTACAGAGGAGATCATAGATGTTGTGCAGGATGGGGAAAATATTATGTTTGGTAACGTCCTTCTCACCATTGTATTTTCATAAATTGGAGTGTGTGATGGGCCGGATAAGTTTTTTTCATAATACCCAGATGAGGACCCCTCCCCTACAAAAAATATTTGAAGTGCATACTTGTGACACCATGAATTCCATTCATAAGGCGCACTTGAAAAAATGGTATAAACAAATGCACGATGCATTCAAGGAAGAATGAAGGATACTTGAGCAGTTTCCTGCACTGGTGGATGGAGAAGCTTAGTTTTCCATATACCAGCACTTATGTATCAAAAAAATTACTTTGATTAATGGCACCAAGTGCCCTTGGTTTAAATTTCCCTTCTCCTTCACAACGCATTATTTTCAAGGCACGACCAACCGATTTAAGGAGGTGAAGAAACTTATATTTGATCTAAGTGTTGTAGATCAAGATCACTGAGAGATGCATCAAACATTGGTGTATCCTAAGAAGCATGCATTTGTAGAAAATTATGTGTCTCATGACGTGCACATGGTAAAACCAATGACATTGCCTATTGCGAGTAGGATAGAAACAAGGGTATATGTGTGACTAAGGCCCAAGTTTGAGAAGGGTACTTAAATTGAGGATGATGTATCAATCCTAGAGGACACCACCAAGAGAAAGAAGATGGTGTTGAATAAAAGGGAATGAGAAGAGACTCTAATAGAAAAGGCATCAAGCGTGCATACATTACAGACTGTAGAGGCACAAGAGTCAGACACAGACAAAAGCACTTATGTTTTCCAAAATAATTCCCTCGTGAAGGAGGAGTAGTCACCTAAGAGAGAGGAGTCACCCAGAAGGAATTTTTCCCATGTGTTAGAGGGATATCCTATTTAGAAGAAGTAGAAGGTGACAGATATCTCAGATTATGAGGAGACAAAGCGCATGAAGGGTGATGACTCTAAGGAGGAAGATGAAGAGCATGACGAAGGAAAGAGTCCCCATGTTCATGATGTACACAATTTTGGTGAAGAGAATAATGACTATGAAGAAGGTGCTCACAATATAGGAGGAAGTGAGGAAGTAGACATGCATGCTATGAAGACCCCAACCCTAACTAGAGAATAGATAAACGACACTTTAGAAAAAGAGGTGGTGGGTATTATACAATAGTTGATGGAGCATGAGGTGGAGCGTAGCACCGATGAAGTGCTAAAGGAAACTAAGGAGAGTGTGAGTATAGGGAAATATAATGGAAGTATGGGAAAAGATCCCAACCTGGAAGTAAATTTCCCTAAAGTAGTGCACACAAATGGGAAGGGCACAGTAGTGGCACAGGAACACGCTATGGATTACATCAATGATAAGAAAAATATGTTGCACAAACATTTCCAAAGAACAGTTCCCACAAACCAACTCCTCACTTGGTCTTTTTTTTATGAAGAGGGTGCATACCCTCGCACAAGGAAAATGCTATCCTAGGATTTTGAGTCCCACGTTGATGAGCTCGAGTTCAATGTAAATAGTGATGCATTGATGAAGACACCAAATTCCAAGGGAATAAACCCTCTTGTAAATGCCCACAAACTGTCAGATCAGAAAGTTAGCAATGCACTCAACAAAGTGTTGCTAGAGGTGGAAGCAAGAATTTTTGGTAGAAATGATATAATAAGAGTCTTAGAGGAGGAGCTTGAGAAAAATAATGAGGAGATAATTGAGAGGGACAGGGAGATAAAACAAAAGGAATTGATCAGTGCACAGTTAAGGCATGCACTGAGGGATGAAAAGGAAAAGGTGCTTGAAGTTTACAAAAAGATATAATATATTCCAAATGTCATTATCTTAAAGCACTTGGACCAGGCCCCTCCTAATCATAAATACAATTCAAACATGCACTTCTTGGAAGACTTGACGTGCATACTCAACATGGAGAGGGAACCACTTGCATTGGAGTCATCAGAAGAGGTGATGGCATGCCAAAAGGGAGAAGAGAGTTTAAGATTGGGGAGATAATATTTTTGTACTCCAAGATCCTTGCCTCAATTAAGACCATGACATAGATGACTGAATTTGTGTATAATAATTGTGACAACAAAGATAGGCTAGCGAGAATATTGGTTGCTAGCCATGAGGTGGATCTGAAGGAGTTTCAGGAGAAAAACAAGGGCAATAGGGAAGAGTGAGATAAATTCCTTGCATAATTCAAGAAGAAGTCAAAGGAAATTGAAACCTTGAGGGTTTCAATTTAAAATAAACTAAAGGAATTATACCCCCAAGCCACTCACAGGATGGACGCATTGGGAGACCTTAGCAAGAAGATGGAAAACATCACAGATACACTGAAAGATAAGGGAGATGAACTAATTTTTGATGAGGCTAGCATGTTGGTCGGTGATTTACTTCATCATGCATAGGGTGAGGTAGATATTTTGGATAAAATTGAAACATCCATGAAGAAATACTTCCCACTCCTCATGCATCAGTAGAAGGATCCTTCTATTCTTCCCTTCTTTATTCAATTGAAGCTTATTTCATCTCTCCAATTCTTTATTTTTTGGCGAAAGAGTAGAGTGTTTCTTGGGATGGATAACATGCATAGTGTGGGGTAATTTTGGGCCCTTAATTCACTAATTCCTAAATCATAAGGATTGTATGCACGCAAGGAAAGCAAGAGAGAAGGCACTCAAGGAAAGGTGCGTAGGAGAAGATGTTGGCACATGGAAGAAAAATTAGGTTTGGGGAATTAGCCACATTTCTAGGGTGGTGTCGTAGAAAAAACACGTGAGGACCCAAGTAGGCATGATGAATACATAAGGTGCTATCCTAGAGACTAGGAGGTCAAGAAAATCATATTCCATGCAAGTAATATTCCCAGGAGGATCATTGTAGTTAGTGGTGGAATTTCCAAGCTGGCATAAGATCTTGATCAATCATGGAGGACCATACTTCCACTTGGCATGCGATCTACTCATTGGTGAAGATATGGAAATGAATCTATATTATATTTAAAGGAGTGTTTGGGTCCAAAATAGGGAAGGAGAGAGAAGAAAGAGGAGAGGAAATGAAGTATTGTAAGGATGTTTTTACTAGACATACATGTATATACTTGGGTTTGAACAAGGGTTGTGATGGGAAAGCATAGATAGGATCTCTGTTGAGATTAGTTTTGTAGGGCTAGAATGTTATTTCATGATGTACATGGTCTAAGATGACCCCGTTTGATGTAATATGGCTACTGTGAATGAATTTAATCAATATATAGATCTCTATTTTATATATTTGTGTTTATGGACTAAACCCTAGTGCATTTTCATGTTATTTATGGTTTAGATCTATTTCCTTTATGTTTTTGTTATGTTTATGCTTATCTCATAGAGCGTTTATGCTTAGAACTAGATCTACTACCTCTGTGTTAGATAAAATGCATGTGTTCTTATTCAAAAAACCTTTCCTCCACCAATGGTAGAATATTCTCGTGAAGACCACATAAAGGAGGGGATCGACACCTACATGCACCTTGGGTGATTGCCCAACACTTGGTTGATAGGCTGATGCTTTTGGGGTTGAGAGAAAGATTAGAGGAATGAGGTAAAAGATGACTACAAAATCCAATATTACTAGTTTTAGATTTCATAATGTTAAATATTGAAATTTACTATACTCCAAAATGACATATTTTAGAATCCAAAATCACATATTGTAGACACTAAATCATGCACTTTTGGTATATTTATAGTCCTGATCACATACCACTATTCGTATGATTCCTAATAGAGAAAAGTACTAATTGATCACAGTCTTTCACCATCTTTGCTTAGTTTTTGTTTCTTATTTTGGTCTTAAACTCCTTCTTTCCCAGTATATCTTTTCATACTTTTGAATTTCTGACTCTGGACACTAGGGCCCAGCTAGGACACCAGGGCTAGGTGCCCCCATTCCCTCCAGGGGCCCCTGACCCCTTTGTACTTTGCTTACATATTTTGGGTCGTTTCTAGCCATTTGGGCATCTTGATTTATACTAATCGCCCTTTTAGTGATTAATTACAAAATTTAAACAAGGGGATCATATAAATACAACGTTATGTGATCATAATAAAGGACCAAGCACTAAGAATCATCTATCACCACCTAAAGTTGTATCCAAAATAATTATAAGAGAATTTAAGTATCCATTTAGCTCCAGATAAGGGACAAGGGATTGTCATTTATGCATACATGCATAGGTGGGGAGATTCATTCTTTCATGCACACATCTATCTACATTTTCTACATCTAGTTATTTCTTGTTATCCAAGTGCAACTTTCACAAGAGCCACGTAGGAATGATTTCTTCACCCACACACATAGAACTACATGGGGTCTATGATGTAGTGCAACGCTCAGTTGTAAGTTCACTTTGTTGAAACTGGGGACAGTTTGACCTCCCATTTTTCTTCTTTATTTTTTATCATTTGATGTAGTTTGGGGGATTTGCAGGTGCTTCTTTCTTATTATAGATTTCAAGTGAACAAAATTGATGTCTAGCAAAGTACATGCAATCAAACACGATAACCAACAAAAATCTCACTACAATGTAAAATTGGGTTTTACAGCTTATGAGAAATAACTAGTGCCCAAAATAGGTCTCTGAAGCCCTAGGCGCCCTTGACCTTGCATAGGTACCTTGGTCTTGGAATTTCTGACACTCTTATAATTTTCTGGGTCTGATTGTGATATCTTACCTCTTTGTTCCAACATTTTTATAGCTCTGCACACCTTCGAAATCACAACAAATTAGCTAAGTATTTTAATATCTCCTTTACAACTAGGGTTTCAAATTTAAATTGCTTATTTCTTGGGTCATAATTATACTTAATTTTCTACATTCTCCATTGTTACATAATTTATATTTTAGTATCTATTTATTCAATATTTTTAAAATCATTCGATGAACCCATGTTCGAACACTCTTAGATCCTATTTTTTCTTCTCTCATGGCTCCTAGGGTTCATCAAATATCTTTCCATGAATTACTTCAAACGCATCCGTCTTTTAAAAAATTTCTTCAAAAATCTCTAGACACCAGGTATCTTCCTAAACATATGTCACCCGCTCAAGTTAGTTCCATCTTTGATTATCTTTCTAATGACTCTCTTGGTTCTAATTACAATCAATATATTTACACATCTATTCAAGATATTAATTCTTTATTTCAAGATAAATTTCAAGATATGGAATCCAATATTATATCTCTTAAATATGAAATCCAACATCTTAAGGATGTTTCTGAAGCTCATGTTTGTTCTCCTTCTACATCTCATCTTCATTCTATCTTATACATGTGCTCATATTAGTAAACCTCAAATATTTCCACTCCTTGCGCCTCTCAAGTTTGCACTCAATGCTAAGAAAAAAGATATTCTTCCACAACTCATAAATAATCAATTAATCAACTTACCATCTACTCATTGTTATCCTCCTTATTGTCACGCAATTTTACCAAGGTATTCCATATTACAATTATCATTGAATAAATAGACATAGTGACAATGATTGTTATGCTTTACAATGCAGAATCAAACATCTTGAGCATCAAGGTTTTATCTCATTCACTACACAACGTTCTATTACATGGTCCTTTTCACTTTTCACATCTTAATGGGTTCCTAAATCTGATTCTTTTATGTCTAATGAGCATCATGTCATCACTTATAATGTTTCTTCTTCCAACACTCAAGCACTACCTATGTAATCCACTCAAACTACACAACCAACTCTCAAAATTATTCTCACTCGATCTCCTCTCAAGTAATCTATAATGCTATCAAGTCAACCCAAGAAACCTCCTCTAAACATCATTTCAACCCCTCCACCTATTGAGTCTGATACATCATTACCCAATAATCAACCACTTTGATAGCTAATCATTTTTGTCAAAGAAACTACTCCTACTCATTTTCAAACTACAACACTATTGCATGGTCATACTATTGCTTCTACCTACTATTGTGTTAGCTCCTTATCTTATCAAGACACAAAAAATGCTCTCCCACAATGGAAAGGTATCTCTCACATCACTGCATAAACCTCCATCATTAGTATAATTAGGGGCATCACAGTTACACATTCTCCCCCTTCTAGTATCATCAGGTGTCTCACAATTATACTATTTCACTTCTTACTTCGCATCTAGTATTTCTTGCACATCTTGCACATCTTGATACATTTGAATCCACATAACCCTTATGACATACTCTCGTGCTAAGGTTCACACTCAACTATTGAGGGCATACTCCATACATGAACCTCACACACTATACACATCACACTCAAGGCATTCATGACATCTACTATTACACACATTTCATACTCTATACATTCATGACACATCTTTCTAGCACACATTCAAACACATCATCACTACCCTATGACACACTTTAGCTCCATTGTTCATACTCAACTGATGAGGGTCTAAATTTGAAATGAACCTCACCACATTACTCACACTCTACGCTCTATAATTTATTGATCACATCTTGCTAGTGCACATGTTCAAACCTTCACACATACACATAGAATTACATGGGGTATGCAATGTAGTGCAGTGCTTGGTTGTAAGTTCACTTTGTTGACATCTGAGGACATTTTGACCTCACATTTTGCATCTTTATTTTTTTATCATTTTATTTTGTTTATGGGTTTTATATGTGCTTCTTTCTTATTACAGATTTCAATAAAACAACAAGGTCCATCAAAGTATAAGAGATCAAAGGTGACAACCAGTGAACATCCTGTGACCTTGTAAAATTGGGTTTCGTAACTTATGAGTAATCATAGGCACCCAACATAGGTCTTGAATGCCACATGCACCCCTAACCCTGTATAGGCTCCCTGATCCTACGATTTTTGATGCTCACGTAATTTTATAGGTCTAACTGCAACATCTTACCTCTCTATTCCAACATTTTTACATTTCTTCACACCTTCAACATCACTATGAATTAGCTAAGTCTTTTTATCTCTCCTTTGCAACTAGGGTTTCAGATTTAAATTGCTTATTTACTTGGGTCATATTATTACTTAATTGTCTACATTATGTGTTGTTACATGATTTATATTTTAGCATCTAATTATTTCAATATTTGTTAAATCACATACATTTGAATCCAAAACCACATATATTAGAATCCAAAATCACATATTTTGAAATTTATTGTACTCTAAAATCACATTTATTAGAATCCAAAACATTAAAATATTGGAATCCAAAAGTTAAATATTGGAACCCTTTATACCTCCTTCTAGAGTCCAATACATCAGATCATAGATTAAATTAATGAGTATGGGAAAAATCGCTTAATGATTTAAGGGAATCCAACATTGGTCTGCAAAACAATAAATAAAACATATTTCTATTTTATACTGGCTAGCAGCCACTAGGCATTTTTTATGCTTTGGAATAAGGTTCTTATCATTTTTAAATATCTTTAAGATTAAATTATGTAGATATGAATAATTAAATATCCTTGTGGCCTAGCAGCTAATGAAATTCAAGAGAAGTGAGACACTTCCATGTTTATTTAGTATGATGTGATTGAACATCAGTGTAACCAAATAATTACTTAAGATATTATGAAGAAACTAGTAGAGGACGACGATCCAAACTAGGAGAATGTAACTAGCTATAAAACCATTTTAGATAAATTTTCATATTTAAATATAGATATCAAATCAACTATAAAAAAATTTCATATATATTTTCATATTTAAATAGGGATATGAAATTGATTAAAATTAACTATAAAACCATCCTAGATATATTTTCATATTTAAACATAAATATGAAATAAATTAAAATTTCTTTACTAAACATACAATTATAGTAAAAAATGTAAATAATTTTTAAAATTTTATCGTAACACTATTCTTGAAGATGGACTCCTAAATTAAAAAAAGAAATCATAGAAAATTTCCAAAAAATGAGCTCCTTATAATTGGGTTTTCGATCGAATAACATCTTAAACATCTTCCATGTCCTTTAATGGTTGCGACAAAGGACATAATTCACTAACAAGTAGTTGTCTTATGAATTTGAATCTATGTTAATTTTTTTAGAAATCATGTAATTCTCCACATTATTGAAATTGTTTTTCTCGAAAGAGTCATCTATACAAATTGTATTTTTACAATGGTACGATGCATTAAACTACCACCAAATGGAGTTAAGCTTCTTGAGATATAATTTTGGATTCCCTAAACCTTGATAATTGGTACATTTGGACTCGACGCAATCTTCCTATGAAAATATGATCTCGAAGCTACCAACCTCTAAGACAATGTTTCAAAGGAATTAAGGCGTCATGTCATCAACATTTGAATTTCTCACCGATGTCTATAATGCTATTGTAATATTTTTTGCAGTGTTACAAGAACTATTTCACATTTGGTTTGATAAAATAAAAAAAAATTGAGCTCTATACCATCAATTTTTTTTAAATTCTTATATGATGAATCAACCTTGTGGATGGTGTGTGCCAAAACACCTTTTATATCGAATATTATCAATTTCATGTTGCATGTGTTCTAATCTAAAAATGAAGAAAAAAAAATCAAATGGTTGAGGGGGGTGAATTAATCCAAAAATAAAAACACATCCCTTTTATTATGGTTATATGGAAAATCAAATGGTTTTGGGTGATGAATTAGGTCAAAAATTAAAGGGTGTTCCTCATTTCTTATTCTACTAGGAATGTTTTTTTTAACAATTTTTATTAAATTGAATGTATTGTTTTAGGGAAACCAATATTTTCAAAATGTATTGTAGTTATTTCATTTCATATGAATGCGGTATACAAATTTAATTTTGGAAGAAAAAAATAGTATTCAAGCATGCTCATAATTAATTTAGGAATACATATTTGATTAATAAATACTCAATTTTTTGTTATGATAATTTTTTTCTGATAACTCACACACACAACTTATACATTCATAATCTCAACTTATAATCAATGAAAATATAAATACTCCCAACTTATATTTGTACAATCTCAACATAAAAAATAGTTAAGCAATACTTTCATAATAACATATGAATGTATCTTCTTTACAACGTTAAGAAATACCATCATAATAACATTTTGAAATGATAAATAGTTATTTAGTATTTTCTTGCTCCAAATGTTTGATGCCCTCTATGACATTCAATCCCTGAGACACAATTAGTGACTATTTTTTTATATGTCGATCATCAATCACATATCTTTTGAACAATTTTATCCTCTTCTTTTCATCCCAACCATAAAATTTTCAAGAGGGTTTCCCTTTGCACCTAATGTAATACACAATGTGTCTTTAGAATTGAAGGAAACATCATTTCTACTCCAAACATTTTTTTATATATCTTATTGAAATTTCGTTGACTATATTGCAATGTTCCTTTCCCCAAGTGAGTATTGGATTCAATTCAGTGCCCTTTGTTAGTTTTTCAACATTAGCGAAAGAGAGATTGTCAGACCAGAATCCCACTTCAAATTTTAGTGATAATAATTTAATAAATTTTTTAAGGCCACCTCGCAGGTTTATAATGTTCTTTCCTAGCTTGAATGCCATCTCCCTAGAGTATGTTTTTTCTCATATAACAAGCCCTCAAAATATAAAATAAGTAAATAATTTTTGTGGCTAACTACAAGGAAGTAAATACATTTTATTTTAATCGGTTGCATATGAATTCTAACCAATTGAAATAAACAATAATTTAGCTTGTGGCTACCACTTACTGATTGAGCTTGTAGCTTGGCTTATATTGCCCTTACCCACAGTTAGATTCGTTGATGCATGATCTATTTCAAATAAACATTACTCAAGTCATAAAATATTTATTGTTATGGAAAATGAAAGTGTAATTGAAAAAGCATAGTGGTCTTCGTGGTAGTATGGTAAATTCAATATTAACACTTTAGGAGGCTACCATTTACCGAATGAGCTTGTGGATTCAATTGCATCACTCTGACGCTAGATTTTTTGATGCAATATGTATTTGAAATAAATATTAATCAATTTCATGTTATTGAAAATGAAAGCTTAATTGAAAAAGCATAGTGGACTTTGTGGTAATATGGTAAGTACAATATCAATTGTTCTATTTATTTTGAATGACGTTTAATGGCCTATAGGCTACACTTATATTCATTGAACCACCCATAAAACCTTTAATGAGGATAGCCAAGTGCTACTCTACATAACCATGAGTGGGATCAAGTCTTATGTAGTTTTTTTATGATAATGTTGAATCTAAAACAATGTTAATTCAATGTAAGTAGTCAGTAGTGAATCAACGAGGCATTGTTAAAAGTATTAGAGGTACATTGTTAAAAGTATGGTTGTTTAGTCTAACCACTACTATATTGAATGTGGATGCATAGAGTGAACTAAGCTATATGGTTGACTTTTAATTGTTAGCATCGCTTACAAATGGGTTTCTTTAAACTTTATATTTTATTGTATGCTAGGTATCAAAACTAATGTATGTTAGTTATGAAATGATAACTATAAACTCTTGATCATTATATGCCACTATGAACATTTGAAAGATGTTATGTGGTTATTCCTCCTTTAAAAATGGTCCATCTTCTAGAGTTATCTGGTATCGTTTCCTATAAATTTTTGGGCATCATAAATGTTGTTGTTTAAAAATACGCATAGATAACATACTATGTTCTGAATGCTTATTCATGTTGGATATCCCCATGCCCTCCATGGTTACTTTCTCTGGTTATTGGTTGTCTGCATAAAAATTTAATGTCTTACAAATTTATGGGGCTTATTAGAGATTTTTTATAAATGCACATGACTAACATACCAGGATCTAATTGTGTATTCATGCCAAATGTGCCCATGTTCTCCACATCTGTCATCAAAACTATAAAAAATAGAGTATTGTTAAATAAATGAAAAAACCATGGAAAATGAAAACATAGCTCATTAAACATATTTATAAAATTGTTGAAGGTAAATCACCATGTTGAATTGGTTTTGTAGTGTCAATTTTAAAGGGTTGTACATCAACTCCTTCCTTAGTTTTAAGCTTATTAGAGCTCACAATTACTTCCTTAGTTTCTTGGTTTCCTACCTATATAATGAATGTATAAGACAAAATCACTTGTTCAAGTTGTCTTTGGTGATGAACCTTTATTCAAATGATAATAGTAATGTTTCAAAAACATTTATTGATGATGTGTCTCAACAATAAAAATAATAGCTAGATTGGAATCAACTAATGCATGTAATGCAACACTGTGACCGTAAAAAACTATTATTAGAGAAATTTTAGAAAAAAATCAACTAAACATCTCATACGAAAACTAATAAGATTGTTCTCAAGGAAAAGAATGGATGTTTCCTTTTCTCTATCCAATCCTTAGTGATTTCTTCTCTATCATCACCATTATTTTCGCATTTTTGCACACCAGTTATTATGTACATAAGAGATAAAAATTTAAATTTCTCATTGCTATCATAGAATTTGTAGCATCGATCTAGAATTTATTATCTAATGTATTTAACCTTTTGTACGTATCTTTTACTATTTCTCTTAACATTTTTGAACAAGAAATTGGTATGAGAAATACAATAATTTTTTTTTAGCATACTAGTTCCAATAACTGTTAGCAACTGTATTATTACATCAGAAGAAATATCCCTAGACAAATTGTAAAAATAAGTGATCACACATTCAACATTGAAAGGAATAGTTGATAAAGTTGACTAAAGTTGTAATGGATATGCACACCTAACAAGTAAAATATTTCTTCTTCCATCCTTGTTGGTATATTTACTTTCATTGACATCATGTAGTTGTCAAATATTGTCTAAGCCTTGGTGGGAAGAAATTCTTCCACCTCAAGGTCTTATTTTTGTTTTGTTAATTTTTCACCTCCATGGGAATAATATTTTATTTCTCCTTTTCTCTCTTCACCCAAAAATACAGATAACTGGCGATAATGTGATTCATGTAATTTAAATTTTTTAATTACATTGGATTCACTACATGTTATTAATAAAATTTTATTTGGATGTTTATTTTTCAAATATTTTATAACTTTTGATCTCATTTTGATCTCTTTTAATTCTTTGGCAATAAAATTCAAATGTCTCTACTATGACATTGGACTCAATAGATCTAGTTAACCATACATCCCCTGATTGCACTTTATCAGCTAGTATTGATAGTTCTTCATTGGTCATTCCTCTAACAACCATGAATGAATTGGCTATGAATCTTGCCAGTGAATTTGGCTGAAATTTAACTTGATTATCCTTAATAGGTGAACAAGAAAGGCCATTTGATCTAAATAATTAAAATTTTGTTTTCCATTTAGTGCATATATCATCATGAAGTAATGTAAAATTACATTTATCGTATAGACTCTCTAGTTTTTACATAATGAAAACATCGAAAGGCATTGATTCTTAAAGATCAACATTAAAAATTCAAACATAATTTTTTTATCTTTGCATATCACGAAATTAAATGTTAATAACCAATGCAATAAAATTAAAATACATTACCCTCCACTCATTTGTCTTTGTTTTTGTCAATTCAGGCCATTGAGGACATCCTAGCAATTTCCAAATTGATCTAGATTTATATAATAGATAAATAAAATTGGTTTCTATCCAAGTTTTTTTTACTTAATTATGTTGTTTGTAAATATTAGCAATGGCTTCAGTACATGATTTTTCATTCAGAATGTTCTCCTTTCAAAACTGTATCCTTGAATGTAAAGACTTGTAAGTGTTTAAGTCCAAAACCTTTCTTTGCACACATATTATATGTTTTCCGTCAAATATATGAAATTGCATATCATCCATTTCCAAGTCTTTCAGATCTTATAGTTCCATAACGTTATTCATAGAATACAAGAATGAAAGAAGAATTGCGTCCCTTTGTGTATGAAAAACATTTATCAACATGGAGTGGATGAGAAGGTCAACATTTTCATCATCTAGAAGATGATATTGATATTCTGGAGGTTCGACATGGCACCTTTAAACATCAATTGAAAATACTTCACCTTTGAACAAAAAATTCAAACTGTTGAATAGTTGAAGGTTATGTTTTCTTGAATATAGTGGTTTCTTTCTTCAACAATGTATTTGATTTAATATTATTTTTCAACCCAGGAAACTTTAATTTAGATGGGTCGATCTACAATTTAGAAAAATATTCTCACCTCAACATACTAAATATCTTGACATGTTTTGGAGGTGAAAGAAAAACTATTATGTTCAAGAAATGACAAACATAAGAGGTTTTTTAATTTTTATACAATTTTCTGAATACTGTAAATGTGCCATTATGAATTTCTTTTGCATTTGAATAGCTGTTATTTTTTAGATTCTATAAACATCCCCAAATTCCAACATTATTTTGAACATGAATATGTTTGGCTATCTATTGAGGCTTGTATTTCCTATTTATTGAATAAAGATAATTCCAACTCCACATTGAGAATAAGACACTTACTATTTTCAAAGTCAACGTGTTTGACCTGAACATGTAGTGTCTCTAAATCAATAACTTCTGAGGATATAACCATATCCACTTCCTCTTGATTTTCATCTATAACAAAAATAACCACAGTTTGATGTGGTAGTTCTTAGGGAAATGGATTTCAACAAACCATTCATCGTCTCTTTTCTTCCAACACTTAGTGCCTTCGATGAATGGAATTATTGAGAATGGATTGCAAACAATGGAAGATATTTTACCTGTAAATGGAGTAGAATCCATTAATAATTAGTTCATATATGAAGTATACAATTTTTTTTTTTCGCATTGTCTAATAGGGAATATAAGTATTAGTCCAGCAGTCACCAACCTCTAGAGTTCCTTACTTTGTATCATTGGAGAGTAATTAACTTAATGGTTAGCGACCATTAGGCTTCGATCAGACATGATATTTAACATTCAACTGGTTATAGTAATTCATATTTTTTGGATCAAATCAATAATACGAAAAATTATCCAAAAGTCTTCTATCCAATCATCACACATTGAAAGGATCAACATTTATTTGCACATTTTGAAAGGATTATCCTTGAGTCTAAGAATTCATACTTTATGGATCAAATCAATAACAAAAAAAATGATCCAAAAGTGTTCTAGCCAATTATCATGCATTGAAAGGATCATCATTCATTGGAACATTTTTAAAGGATTATCCTTGAGTATGATAACCTATAGCATTCCATAGATGACATGACAAGATTGATAAAAAATATAGATCTTAGTGTAAGAAAGGATTCTAATTGACATATTAATGGAAGACTTAATCAATGTTGTTCATTTACATATATTAAATGGAATATCGTAGAGGTCACTAATATCTAATGTTTTGTATTTTGAAGAGAGTGTTTGAGAAATAAATCACAATAAAAAATTTAGTAGTCACCAAGCATTTTCTGTTATATAAGATGATGTGAAATATTTGTATATCAGACATATTGTACTTGAGAGGATTATATGTCTTTAATAAATCTAAGTAAGACATTTAAAGCTTAGTGGTCACTAGGAAATTCCTCAACAAGATATCAAATATAAATAAAATATTACACATTTCTTAAATATAAGGATGGGCCTCACCACCCTAACTGTTTTCATGGAAAAATTGTAGTCTCCAAGCTCATGGTGGGTTCTTCTCATTTGGGAGAATATTCGATGATTAATAATGTTTATATAGTGTCACTACACCAAGGGTTTATTGTCTCTTACTCTCATTATAAGTTAGATTTGCAATACTAGTTTAAGAATTTTATTCCAAATTGTTTAAACTTATGTTAACGCATTTGGAGGATTTGTCTTCTTAGGCTACAAACCTCTATTGTCTGTTACATTGTATCAAAGAAGAGTAAACATAAATAAGCGTAGTGGACACTTGGCTTCGACCTAAAATGATATCAATCGCAAGTCTCTCAATCTATATATTACTTTTTGAAATGGTTATAATACTACATTATGTGTTGATGATTATTACTTATGAATAAAACGTAGTGTCATGATCATAATGCTCTCAATTTTCTCACATTAATTATTTGGTAAGATTAAAAAATCAATACTAGTGGAATATATATCAATGTTTTTAATCTAGTAATAACACATTGAGATCAGGAACATTCATTTGCACCTAATGAAATAATTATAATTGATTCAGACAACCTGTAATGTTCCTTACATTGTAAGAAAGGAATCCAAGAAAATATAGAGGGTAGCAGCCATAACTTAGTTTATATTGAAATAGTTTTTCATTAAAATATATTGAAAGGAATAACTTAGTGGATGCTAATACCTAAGGATTCTTATTTAAAATTATTCGTTGGAATATATTGTGTATAATACGTAATTCACATTAGTTTGTATAAAATAAAATGCTTAGTGACTGCTAAGCTCCATTAATTATTAAAAGGAATGGCTTTGCGGAGGATATGCTCAACAATTTATTTATTTTTAAAAAATAGTGATACAATAATAAATCATAGTCTAGTTTAGTGGCTTCTAGGCTCCTCTCATTAGCTCTATTCATTGTAAAAATTTACTTTACAACTTTGGATCTCTAGTGTTTTTCATTGATTATAATTGTATCATATTGTATGGACTATCAATGGTGGAGCCAATTGTTACACTACATACCCTCAAGAGGGATCAAACCTTGTGTAGTTATCATAAGATATATTGTGCATAACACATAATTCATAGTGATTTCTATCAAAGAAAATACACAGTGACTGCTAAGCTCCATTAATTTTTGAAAGGAATGAGATTGTGGCAGCTATGCTCAACAATTTCTTATTTTGAAAATAGAGATATAATAACAAATCATGTTCTAGCTTAACATCCACTAGGATCCTCTCATTAGGTCTAGTCACTATAAAAAATTTCTATACAACTTTGGATCATTAGTGTTTTTAATTGATTATAATTGTATAATATTGGATGGACTATTCTTGATAGAGCCAATTAATGTAATACATACCCTTGAGAGGGATCAAGCCTTATATAGTTCTCATAATATATATTATTTTTAGCACATAATTCACATACATTTGTATCAAAGAAAATTCTTAATGATTGCTAAGCTCCATTACTTATTGAAAGGAAGGGCATAGTGGCCACTAGGCTTAATATTTTCTTATTTTGAAAATATTAATAAAATAACAAATCGTGGTCTAGTTTAGAGAATGCTAGGATCCTACCATTATCTCTTGTCATTGTAAACACTATTTGTACAACTTTGGATCACTAGTATTTTTAATTGTTTATATTTGTAGCATATTGGCTAGACTATCCCTAGCAGATTGCACTACATACCCTTGAGAGGGATCAAGTCTTATATTGTTCTCATAAGATATATTTTTTATAACACATAATTCATATCACTTCATATCAATGAAAATGTTTAGCGACCGCTAAGATCCATTACTTACTAAAAGGAATTTCATAACGACTGCTAGGCTCAACAGTTTCTTATTTTAAAAATAATGATTAAATAACAAATAATGGTCTAGCTTAGCTTAGCATCCGATAGGATCCTAAAATTACATGTTGTCATTGTAAAAACTATCTGTATAATTATGGATCTCTAGTGTTTTTCATTGTTTATAATTGTATCATATTGGCTATACTATCCCTACTGGAGTCAAGTTTTGCACTACATACCCTCGAGAGAGATCAAGCATTATGTAGTTCTCATAAGATATATTATTTGTAACACATAATTCACATCATTTTGTATCAAATAAAATTATTAGGGATCGCTAATTTCCATTTATTATTGAAAGGAATGGTATAACGACTGCTAGGATCAATAGTTTCTTAGTTTGAAAATAGTAATCAAATAAGAAACAATAATTATAGATCTTAGCAATTGATAGGCTTCTCCTTGACTATCTTGTTATTACAAGTGATTTGGACAACCTCTAATGTGTCATATCTTTTGGAAAGGAATCCTGGAAAATATAGAGGTTAGCGGTAGTTAGGCTTCTCCTCAACAAATAAATGGAGAACATAAAACATGCATAGTTGTTCATTAACACATATTGAAAGGAATAGCTTAGCAACTACTAAGACCTAACACTACTATTTTAAATCCAGCATTGGAATAAAAATCATAGCAATGGAGCTTAATAGTCACTAAGTTTTTTCTTATAAATAAGACAATGTAAAATATGTGTGAAACAAAAAGTTATGTTTTAGGGTTACTAATGTAAAATGCAAATAACACCAAAATATTGACAAACAAAAGAGATATTATATTCATGCCATGTGTCATCATCTTAGTGGGTACTATTTACATAATAATATTGTGGATTTATACAAGTTTAAAATATTTTATAGGTGTTTCTTTAAATATAAATTTCATAGTAAATGTGTCAATTATATCTTTTCCTAACTATCTAGTTCAAACTTGCCACGCGGCACATTTTAATTGAAGAATTATATTAAATTAATGCACACTATATCTAAATAATATCGACATCGATTTTGATAAAAATTAAAAAATAAATGTGAGTATATTATTATATTAAAATTTAAAACTATGTTTAGAATTTATTACTTATGTTTTCTTATAATATATTTTTTATTATGCTTATATTAATATATGGTATAGACAATAACAAATTGTGTTGTTTTGAATTTTTGTTATTTTTCGATGTCCCACTCATTTCAAAAAAAAAATTCTAAAATTGTTTTCCCCATATCCCACACATTTTCTTAATGAGGGAAAATTTCAGATTCAAATTGTGAATCCCCTCGCATTTGTGAGTATTTGAAATTTCAATATCCCACACTTTTTATTAATGAGGGGGAAAGTCTAATTTTTAAATATTCATATCCCACATTTTTCTATTTTCAAATTTTATTTTCTTAGATTAGGTAACTATTTGGTTTTTAGGGGACCAAAAAATGCATAGTACATAAAATGATAATATAGTATTTAAGAAAAACAACAATCTAAAAAGTAGCAAGGGCCCAGAAAGGAAAAAATAACTTGACCAACACAAAGGACTAAAAAGGGGTGAGGAAAACATAGCCTCAGTTACAAAGATTTTTTAAAAATAAAACCACTAAACAGAAACACAGACCCAAGGAAAAAACTAGCAAGAACAAAAAGAAGACCAATGAACCAGTACCTCAAAGGTCATCTAACATTTCCTTTTATTATTGCTCCTACTGTGAAAAATGGTCCCTTGATTTATTCTATCTGGGTCCTTCTTAGGATTCATATGTGTTTCCTACATGTTTTCCTTGGTGCCAAAAACCTCCTTGTCATCATCCATGTTGCTGAGATCTAACATAGCACTCCTCTTCTGTTTTTCCTTCTTGGCTAGTTGATCCTGTAAAATGGAAATCCTCTATTTTTGCATGATGAAATCTTCCTTAAGTCCATTAATGATTTTTTCTTAGACTATGACTTTGATGTGCCACTCCTTGATATCCTAAACCACCAATTTTTTCACCTTGTGCAAACTATCAATTTTTACCTCCATATTAGTCGTCTTGGAATCTCGGTTGGAATCTCAAAGATTATCATCTGCAATTCCCTTCACTTTAGAAGTATCCCCCTTCTTCATGATAGAAACAACCTCCATAACAATTTATTTTCTGTCATTTAGCATCGGGTGATTCTTTTTCCTTCTCGTCATGTTGGCTAAGAATTCCTCGTTCAAGCTAGTGGGTTGTTGGATAGGGCACAAACAAGGATTACCATTCTAGAAAAGTAACAAAATAAAGCCATGATACAAGAGGATTTGAATTTTTCCTCCTTAAGATCTGAAATAGAAACAGGTAGGGAACACAATAGGAAAAATGGGAAGCTCATTACCTGATTATGATGGAAATAGTTCAAGATAGAGAGGTAGTGAGTGTAGATTTTGTGAAATTTTCCTTCAAGGGTTAATATCTCATGGCCACCTTACAGACATCAGCCCACCTCTCCAAGAGATGAGTGCTAGATATGTCATCATTGTATAGGTGAACCCTTTCATTAGGCCTGAAAAAGGTAGATATTTTGTGGTTCCTACGCTTCTTGTCCTTAAACAATTTAAGCCCTTCTATAGACATTCCCATGACATCCACAATAAAATATTATATAGCCACTTGGCACATAAAACCTCCTGAAATCCTGAAATCCTCTGATGATCCAAATCTTTAGAAAAATCAAGGGCTAAGTTCAGACTGTTACTTCTGCCCCACGTTTGATATTTTTCAGTGACAAGCTCACCCTGAATCTCATTAGCCGTCAAACTATGAAACCTCATGTCCAAATTGATTGGAATGAGGTGGGTTCCATTTGAACGCGTTCATCTCCCATGGTTTTCTTGCTTTGGTTTTCCTATGAGTGCTCAAAATATCACTTACGGCATACCTCTGAATGCCCTCACCTCCGAGAGTAACTGAGTTTTAGACCCCTTCTCCACCATCAAACTAGGGAAATTACTATTCCCAAATCTTCCCTGCAGATCCTGAATAGATACTTTGTGGTTTGTGTGAGCTTCCTTACCTGTTCTTTTCATTATTAATTATTTTATTAATGTGGCTCCATGGTACTTTCCTTTCCATTCCCCCCAATCCACAAAATCATTATATTGGTTTACTATCCAATCTGCGCTAGAATTTCTCTTCCTAATCATGCTAGGTGAAAGATCAATTTCCTCAAAGTATCCCCATTGGGTACTTCGAGTCTTCATAATCGGTATCCTGATACTAATCTTACACCATGAAACTTGCTTTTTTCAGCTTGTAACCCGCTGATCCTGAACCTACTCTGCTACCCGCACTCTCAATTTTCATAAAAGATATTCTCAAAAATAAGTCTTTGTGCAATCCTTATGCCCTAGAAAATCTGTGTTGACCTTAGAGTTTTTACTTAGATTAATGACCTAATGGACCTATCCTGAAACTATTATGAAATTCCCCATATGATACCATATTAATCCTCCCCCATCCTTTCCTTCCCTTAACTTCACAAACTCATAGAAATTAATTTTAACCCAATCTATAGTGGGAAGTTTCCATTTTGAATTGATTTTATTTATTGGGAGCAAAAAAATGTCACTGCCGATTTGAAATTAGGGAAATTAAACCTTAAACTACAACAAGACAATGTGCATATGTACTTAGAAAAGGAATTAAAATCCTATTTGCTAATATTTATTCCAAGGGTGAAACCTTGAGATCCTTTTCAGTAATCTATTTCACCACCTTGGAGATGTTAGCCAATTTTTTTTGAAAAAATCTTATTCTTCCTCTCGTTTAGATACTCCATAAGATGTGTGGAAGTGTGAATTTCTATTCTTACGTCTTGATGACCATGTAGGTTTAAAAGGCCACTTCCAAATGATCAATCAAATTATTTAAGATTTCCGGTCCTGGTTTTTCCCAAGTCTGCATCCCATTTTAGAACTAAGTCTCCACTATAAGCTTGAAAGGTAAACTTGCTCTTGCTTTCTTATCAAATGACCTAAACTTGACTCAAGGCATGACTTCTTTCCATAGCTGTTGTATTAGCATGTTACCTCTGATTTCTCCCAGATTTTCCAGAGTCAAGATTCCACATACCTATTGCTTCCTATCAGGTTAAAACTTATATAATTCTAGTTGTAATCATGTTTGCTCCATATGCTTGATAACTAGAGTGATATAGTGAAACACTGCCTCTTTCTTGTGGACTAGCTTGTAATGGGAATTTCCTGATTGACACCTTCATGGTAACCCGAAGTCAACTGTCAGCCCAAAAGGATGATTTTATCTTGGTATGCCATGTCCTATTAGGAATAAGGATTCATCCTAGATTCCTTTTTGATGATTCTTAGCAAATGGTCAAATTATGAATTCCTCTGCAATTGCGAATATTGTAGAATATTTCAATATCTTGCACTTTTCTCTTGAGGATCGAGGGCGGAAATTCATATTTTCAAATTTTCATATCCCTAAGACTTTTTCTATTTAAAAAATTTCTTTTGTGGAATGTGTCCAAAACACTTTATTAACTATCCTGGAGAAATATTGATTCGGAGTTTCTTTTTTTTTTTTGGCCTAACATGAAAACTAGCTCTTGAAACTATAAATGATATACATGCGTACACCATAAATTATAAGAGTCTGAGTGGATGAATCCCAACCATTTTTGCAAGGGATCAATGACGAAGTGATTATAATCTTGTTTGCAAAGTAGGACACATAAAGGACGTATACAAATTAGGAAACAAAAAGAGGTCACATATAGAATCATACACTGATAGTTTGTTTGAGATAACAGACAGAGTTTTCACAAACATCATTAAGCATGAAATACTTTCAGATATTAATAAATCAAATTTAAGTAAAAATCATCTATTATAGTATATGTGTACCTTTTTTAACTGTGGGCTCTTTCAGTTCGCTCTATCTTCTGACTAGTTATTGTGTTTTTCATGGTAGGTCTAGCCCTGCCTTGCCCTACTGAATCATGCTCTACATCCCTTTCAAGTTCCTTTTGTTCTCCTTGTCAAACTGCCTTATTTTTCATTGAAAACAAAATTTTTGTTCTACCCTAACAAAAGAAAATCTAATCCCTTTTCAGCTGGCTAGTATTCCACTATGTTAAATGCTTTGACATTTTTTCCATTTTATGTCTCTGTTTAGATATTTTTTTTAGATTTTTAATTCTTGTTCTTGTAGTTGATTTTTCCCGTTAATGATGGTCTGTCTCTCCAATTGAAAAAAAAATCACTATATAGCCAATTTTTTTAAAATCTTAATGGTTTGTGAGACCTAAAGTATTGTTTAGATATTCCTTTTGACTACCTTTAATGTTTTTATTAATATGATACAAATAAACAAGGCCAATTATTTTGTTTTAAATTGTATAGAACCATGTTAATTATTCAATTGTATGATAATATTTTTTTCAATTGTATACATTTTCCCATGTAGAAATAGTCAAATGTAATGTCTTCAGCAAGTCAATTTTTGTACAATGGAAGGTAAACGTATTATATATATGCGTAAATATTATTAAATTTTAATTTTAATCACTATATGTTTAAATATATATTTTATTTCGTTCCCACTAAGCTATGCCATGAAATCACATAAGAGTTTTGGATAAGATGATATAATTTTTTATTTCGATCACCAATTTACGAAACCATGTATTTATTTCGAATTAAATGTGAAACCAGAGAATAATCTATTTCATATAAAAAATAATTATTAATAGTATGCTATGTATAATTGGTGAGAGATAGAGTCTTGTTATATATATATTAATACACAATTCTACACATATATGTATGTATATATATGAAAACTCAATATGTATTCATTATCGTTTATAGCTTTTCAATTTTATTTATCCTATCGGAATACATTAAATCATCAAAATTTTGTCTATCCGAATGGCCACTGGGATATAATTCTTCTCAATGGAGAAAAAAATTGTGTAGCTTAGCCACTGCGTGGCTCAGTTACTTTTTTTATCATAGGCAAAAAACTATTTTTTGGGCCTAACGATCACTAGTTTATTTTTATCTTGTTTTATACGCAAAGAATAACCATTAGGATTTATAGCACCACTTTATTATAAACATGATATAATTAATTACCTTTAATAATAGCTTAGTGGCTACTAGGATGCAAAAAGTATATTGCATGTCGTATCTCAAAATTCGATGTATAGCTTCTCGACCGTTAGTATGAGTTTCTTAAATTGTCATAAAAGTAAAAAATATATTGATATAAACATCATCGCAAATGTAAAGAACTTAAAATAATTTTTAATCCTTATGTAGTTCACATATGATATATATAAATCTATGCATATAATTGTCTAATACATAAAAGGTTTATATTTAGAGTTTAGCAGTTGCTAAGATAAAGTATTGAGTAAATATAATAGACTCTTGTTTTATGGAAAAAATAATTTGTATACATTAGTTGAATTTATTGTTTAAATTTAGGAAATTAAATTAAAATATCTTGATTTTAGTGGCCGCTAGGTTATGCCACTACATAATATTTGGAGCCTAGTGGTGGTTAGGATATAATAAATTAAATTAAGATATTATAAGCATAGCGGTCACTACATTATGCCACAACATATTATTTGGAGATTATATTCATTATGATTTAAACCATTTAAATTAAGATACTACAAGTTTAGTGTCTGATAGATACTTCCACACCATAATATTTTGAGCTTAGGGGTTGATAACATTTAACAAATTAAAGAATGATATTTGGAGCTTAACGTCCGCTAGGTTATATTGCAACATATTATTTGGAGCTTAGTGGTCACTAGGATTTAAAAAATTAAATCAACATATTATGAATGTATTGGCCGCTACGTTATACAAAAACATAATATTTCAAGCTTAGGGGTTGCTAGCATTCAAAAAATTAAATTAAGATATTTTGAGATTTACGGTCGCTAAGGCAATACCACAACATAATATTTGGAGTATAGTGTTTGCTAGTATTTAACAAAATAAAGTAAGATAGTGTGAGCTTAGTGTTCGCTAGGTTATACCACAACATATTATTTGGATCTTAACGGTCACTAGGATTTTAAAAAATAAATTAAGATAGTATGAACTTAGTAGCCACTACGTATTACCACAACATAATATTTGAAGCATATCGGTTATCAAAATTAAAAAAATTAAATTAAGATATTAGGAGCTTAGCAGCCGCTAGGTTATGCCACAACATAATATTTGGAGCTTATGGTAAGAAGGATTTTACAAATTAAATCAACATATTTTAAGGTTAGTAGCCACTAGATAATTCCACAATATAATATTTTGAGCTTAGGTGTTGCTATCATTTCACTAGGTAAAGAATGATATTTTGAGTTTAGCGTCTTCTCGGTTATGCCACAAATGTAACATTTCCATTTTAAGACTTTAGAAACAAGGGAATTTTTTTTTTTTTTTTGAATAATGTTCTCTATTCTAAATAATCATAATTTATAAAAAACATTCTAAGCCAATCAATCTCATAACAGAAAACCATATGCAACTGTGAATGACTCCGTGAAACACCAATCTCTCATTCCATGACTCGGTATCATACTAATCTCTCATGTTAACTTAATGATTTGTATACGATGTATACATGGTTCCCTGACCCTTTTCAGGGTATTAAGTGTTCTGTTTAGGAGGCATATCTAAATATTTGTTACTAATATTCATCTAAAATCCCACTTCTTAAACTAGGTGACATATGATAATGCAACCAGAAGCTTGCGATACTTTGGCCAAATATTTTTAAACATATTGTTCATGTTTATATTCCTATATGGAATACTCATCAAATGGAATACATCCTTCACCCCATTTCATTTGTTATTGAGAATGGTCTCCACTGACTCCTATCAGTCCACTTGTTCAAGGTTTAACCCTAGCCAAGGTTAACAACATAGTCTAGTGTGGAGGACTTCTCATGGTGATTAAGTGTACATAGACATACACAATCAACCGAAGTCAATTTCATGTGTCTAATAACCCTAATTCATTGTGAGTTGAACCCAAAACTAGATCATACCCTTAGCTCTACCTAGGGCATAACTGTGACCAAGTCATATTTATGCAGGTCTAGATGATTAAACTCTGACGCGTGTTGCAACATGTCAACTATAACATAGTATCCTCATGAAGACCCAAGTCTTCATGAAGGTCATTTTTTGCATTTAATATGTGCCAAAATCCAATAGATGTCTCCTCATCTAGGTGAACATACCAAAGAAGTTAGTTACTTATTAATTTTTCCTTATTAATGGTTAATTACAGCATCCCTACTAAACAACTAGGTTTGTTAACCATTAGGGTTACAAGCAAAAAATGCAATTAGATTTGGTATGCCAATACATCTACCTCCTAATCATTTCATAAGTTTTTATTTTTAATCCATTAACATTTTAATTTATGTTTCATATAACATATTCAACATACATAACAATGTTCTTATTTACTCGCCAACCCAAGCCTTAGCTTACATAAGCTCAGGTTGAGTTTTGTTTATATTAGAATTCAATGGAATGAATTCTAATCCCTTTTAAGTTCCTTTTTCTACATTCCTATTCTAGTTAAGGAACTCATCAAGAGGAAGCACAGCTTCCACTATCAAAAGATAACTTTCAGATTTATTTCCAAGAGGTCTTAACAATAGTCTAATAATCATTGCAGGGATGTTGCCTTCCCTTTTTATTATAAAGGATTAATGTTAATTTAAAACCCCATAGTATTTTACAATTTATCATCATGGTTTTTAGTTACCCACAAACATTTTTTTAGTATAGCCATAGTGATCTAGTTGAATGTTTAATCATGTATGTCAACTTTAATAAGTTGCATTTAATTAACAGGGTAGTACATTTAGTACCCTTAACCTTCATTAATTTTAAACCAACCCAAGAGAGTATATTACTTATATATATAAAGAAAGTAGAGATAAGGTTATCATTTCATTCACAGAATACCCCAAAATATTACTCATCAACTTCAACAAACCCACAAATCTTTCATTCATCAAAATGGGATTCATACATTATATGTCCAAGCTCTTCAGAAATTTATAAAATCAAACAACAACGACAACAAGATCAATTACAACTACATATTTATTTTCCAACAAATACATCTTAATAATGATACATATTTCATCATAAAAGATCCAGTCTCTTTGGTAAACAAATCTAACATCATAAATCTATTTCTCCTTTCATCACTTACGAGCTCAATCTACAAAATTGGTAGCATGGGTTAGTTCATTGACCTGAGCATGATAAGCACTAAAGATTAAAACGATGTGCATTTAGCTAATTGTTTCATAAAGAGAACTTTATTGTTATGAAACAATCCAAAGTAATAAAAAAAGACACAGCAAAATAAATCACCATTCACAAATTAGAGAGAGAGAGAGAGAGAGAAGGGTGGTAAACCATATCATAATAGGAGTAAATCATGATATAAACAAATTCAACTTCCATACTATTGTTTTACATAAAAATAATTAAAAAAATATTCCAAATAAGTAATATTTCATCAAAAACACAATTTTCCTTTCTTATGTTGTTTTTGTTGCAGACTCACAGCACCCCTGGATGCAGATCAAGCTTCTAGGTTGATGTTCAGGCATCCAGTGTGATTGCACAACATGGAATCCTTTCTCCAAGTGTGGGACTTGTAAAGATGAGAAAGGATTCTCTAGAGAACGCTGGTTCATATTCCTTTATTCAGATGCACCAATAAAATGCAGAGGTTTTACTACAACCTAATATAATTTACCAAGGAGATAGGGTAGAGAATGCATAAAAATAAAACCTACACTATGAGAGGTGATGCACCGAGGAATGTTGGACACCCGTTTTGTAGAATTAAACATAGACCACATAAATGCAATACAACACCATCCACAGGTGACCAAACTGCAATAAGAGATCAAAAAATGACAACAATGAATACATGAGAGGGTTTAGAATCAATCACAGGACATATATATATTGCTCAAGGAGTCGATACAGTACATTGCAGTGGCCAAGAGGCAAAAATTGGCATTACATTCCATATGGGAGGTTTGAAAAGCTCCACAAATTCTCCTGCGAGCAGAAGAAGAAGAGAGGAGTGCAAAACAGAGAATGTCCGACCTCTAAAAAGGGCTACCTCTTTACAATATATATGAAGAAATGAGGGGGAAGAGAGAGGAAATATAGAATCTACCCCAACCACTTCTTGGTAGCATTTAAAATCATCTCATTATGATCCAAGCATTGCAGATCCTAGCAAAACGGCAGGCTGTCTATCAGGAGCAGCGAGTTGTCTACTGTATTAAAGTTGGTTGTTGAAGCATTACTTCTGCCTATCACCACGCGTCAGAGACGTTTTCTTAATTTTCTCCCTCCAAACTAGCACCAAAATGCAAGATTGATCCCTAGAATCATGTAGATAATTTCAACAGCTTTCCGTTGATTTAAAGAATGTGCAAATCCGAGCTCTGGATTGAAAGATATCAAGGTCTTAAGATTTAGGGCACAAAACAGGCGAAAATAGATTTTTTAAATTTCTTTTCCCACGTCTCTGCCATTTGGACGACACGTGGCAGGCTCTGGTCCACTGAGGAAATTCCCTCTCTCCACCTTTTCACGTGAGTTTTTTCTTATGGGCCCCTTAAACGTGGGACACGTGGCACTATTTCATTGGTTTGGATCAGTGCTCAAAAACTCGCCCCTTTGACTTCTTGGACCTATTTCCTTGACGACACGTGTCATGCTCCTGAGTTGGTCCATGCGGGTCTGCTGGCTCTTTCATGCATCCACCGCGTCTTTTTTGTCCTGGATGTCCTACTTTTCCTTGTGCTAGGAAGTTTCTTCTTTCGGTTCCACTAAAATGGCCTGTTCGCGTCCCCTTTGTCCCTAATGTCCCGTGGTGCTATCTGAGGGGCAAATTCAGCTCCAGTTCAGCCCGATCCGCGTCCAATCCGTGTCCTTTATGGCCCAAATGTCTTGAATTTTTGGTGCTAAAAGTTCTCCTTTTCAGCCCATTTGGGCTGGTTTGCGTACTCACGGCCCGAATGTCCTAAACTATTGGTCCCATTTTCTTGCTCTTTCAGCTGAACCAGCTTTCCGCATCCCACGCGTCCTTCTGATCCGACTGTCCTGGTAGCTACAATTCCCCGTTCTGGCTAAACCGGCTGGTTCGCGTCCTTCGTGAACTCTTGTACCAAATTGTCCCTTTGCTGTCGTGGGCCGCCTGTAGGCTGTTTCATCCGATCCACGCCTTGGCGTCCCAAATGTCCCGACTATTCCAGAACAAGGAGTTAACCGATTTTCACAATTTTTTCTGGCCCAGGCTTATTTTCTACAACTTCTCACATTCTCTCAGAGCTCATTCTTTTTCAGCCTGGGACTTGGGAATCCTGATGTATGTTATCAATTCAACCCTTGGGGGGTGAAATTGGATAACAATTTGGTGACTCAGCGGGGTCATCTGCCTGCTAGATGAAAGGACCAGTGGCCTTTTTAGTGATCCATTGGGCATGGATTCATAAGCAATGACCTGAAATGAGCCTCGATACTGCAACTCCTTCTACGAGATCATGCTGAACTGTAAAAACTCGATCCAGGAGCAAAAAAACCCTATGCCAAAGCACTTAGGGAAACTGAAACCTTAACTACAACAAGACAAATGTGCATACGCACTTAGAGGAATTGAAATCTAGACTAATATTTACAAGGGTGAACCTTTTATTTTCAGTAGGAATATTTGAGATAGATTCCATTTACTGGAATCTACAGGTTCTTCACCATCCAATGATGCCAATTGGAGAGCATTGCTGCTCTTGCACTTTGTGACCATGTATGGGCCACTCCAAATAGCATCAAATTTGGAATGCTTTCCTGGTTTTGCTCTGTCCACATCCCATTTCAACACTAGATCTCCAACTTGAAAAAGATCTATCTTTGGCCTTCCTATCAAAGGTCTTCTTTGATCAAAGCTTGATCCTTTTCCATTGCTTGGGATGCTTGATTTCTGATCTCTTGCAGCTCCATCAACTCTGCATACCTCACCTCCATGGGCTCAAATTCAAGTAACTCTAGCTGCTTCATAAGTTCCAATGTTGGTAACTCAAGTGACATGGGCAAGATTGCCTCTCTTCCATAGACAAGCCTGAATAGAGAGTTACCTGTGGATCTTTTGGGAGTGATCCTATCAGCCCATAAGGCTGATTTCAGCTTGGTGTGCCAAGACCTCTGATTCTCATCAAGAGTTCTCCTAATGATCCTCAACAAGTTCTTGTTTGTAGACTTGGCCTTGCCATTACGCTGAGGGTAATAGTTCAATGAAGTGCTTAGGTAAATACCATTCTTGACAGCCCACTCAGTCACCTTAGATCCAATGAATGCCAATGCATTATCAGAGATTATTGTGGCAGGTACACCAAATCTGGTTGTTATTCCCTCATAAAAGTCTAGGATGCTATACTCATTTGTCTTTTTGAGTGCTACTATTTCTGTCCATTTGGTGAAGTAGTCGGTGGCTGTCAAAATCCATTTATGCCCTTGGCTTGAATTGGGGTTAATGACTCCAATGAAGTCCAAACCCCATTGCATGAATGGCTGGTCAACTGAGATTGGATGCAATGGGAGGGCAGCAAGTCTTTCTTTTCCCGTGAAGAATGCACAATTCTTACACCTCTTGATCCATGCATAGCAATCACTAAAAATTTTTACGGCCAATAATAACCAGCCTTCATGATTTTTAGAGCTATCACTCTTGGTGCGAAATGGCCACCAGCTGGTCCACCATGAAATTCTTCCAACACCCTTTGAATCTGATTTGTGCTAATGCATCTCAGCAGCACTCCATTCATGTCTTTCTTGAACAAAACCTCCATCAACAATGGCATACAGAACAGCCTACAACCTGAAGTGTCTCCTTTGGGTCTTGTTCATCTCTAGGGGCCACTGGCCTGTACCTAGGAAGTGCATAATATCTTGGGTCCAGCAAGGAGTGGGGAAAGCATCGTCTTCTTCTTGATTTTCACTTGGCTCATGACTGTCCTGGACTGTCAAAACAGCCTCTTCTTCGTTGCATACTTCCTTTTGCTTCCCCAAAACCAGCTGCTCACACAGTCCTTTCCCTCTTACCAGCTTGGTGATCTTGATCTCAATGTCATACTCCATGACACAGGTGATCCAACCTGCCCTTTTCTCATTCAAATCCTTGTTGAGGAGGAAGTCCTTAACTCCAGCATGTGAGACCAGCAACTGGACCTTGTTGTTTGAGACTAAATGCTTGAATTTCTTCAAGCTTCTGATTACTGCAAGTACATGCTTTTCAATAAAAGAGTACCTCACCTCGCAGTCACCTAGGCTCTGGCTGAAGAAGGCAATCGGCTACTCATCATTATCTTTGTTCTGCTACACCAGAATGGCAGAGATAGTGTCATTTCCTCCAAATGCATAGAGGATGAAATCCTTAGAGAAGTCTGGGTTGATGAGGGTTGGTGCCTGGGAGATAGCTTCTTTGATTGCTTCAAAGCTCTCCTTGCCTTCTGCTGTCCACTTAAAAGCCATGCTCTTCTTTAACACTTTGGTGATGGGCTTGACAAGGGCTGTAAAATCTGGAATAAACCTGTGGATGAAATTAATCCTTCCCAAGAAACTTTGAAGAGCCTTCTTGTGACTTGGCAATGGCAGTGCTCTTATGGCTTCAACCCTCTCTGGATCAATTTCTAGTACCCTCTTTTCGAGACAATATGGCCAAGGAGATTTCCTTCATGAGCCAGGAATATGCATTTTTTGGGGTTCAATAGATACTCCAAACTTTGTACACCTCTGAAACACTTGCCTGAGGTGAAAGAGATGGTCTGCTACACTCTTTGAGAATATAGTGATGTCATCTAGATATATCAGCACTATCTTGTTGATCAAGCCCTTGAACGCCATGTCTATTGCCCTTTGAAAGGTAGCACCAGCATTTAACAGTCCAAATGGCATCTTCTTGTAAGAATACGTGCCCCATTTAGTTGTGAAGGTTGTCTTGAATTGGTCTTCTTCTTTCACCATCACCTGATTATACCCTGAGTAGCCATCTAGGAGAGAGAATCTCTCTGAACCGGATTCTACTTGCAATAATTGTTCCATGGAAGGGAGTGGATAATGATCCTTGAGAGAGGCCCTATTGAGGTCTCAGAAGTCCACACACAACCTGATTTCTCCGCTCCTCTTCCTGACCGGAACCAAGTTAGCAACCTAGCTCGAGTGCTTGATTGGGAATATAATGCTTGCCTCTATTAGCTTATTTAGCTCTTTCTTCATCAGAGGCTCAATGTGAGGGTTGACTGGTCTCTACTTCTGCCTGATGGGCTTAGCATCTAGATCCAATTCTATGGTATGTTGTGCCAAATTCGGATTGAATCCTCTCAAGTCTTCATAGCTCCAAGCGAAGACATCTGGAAATTCTTGGCAAAGCTGAACAAAATCTGATTTCTCTTGTGAGGTACTTATTTTGGTAATCTTCAATGTTTTTCCTTCTTCCACTAAAGTAGGCTCTGAATCCTCACCCTTTACTTGAATGTTTGCCTTCTCCTTCCGGAACTGATCATTCGGGTTGAAGATTGACTCCAAGGTTATGAGGCCTTTTGGTAATTTGTTAGTTCTCAACTGCACCACTTGGTCACCATACTGCTGATGCAACTTGTCTTGATTCCTAGCAGAGAAATCAACTTCTTCTTGGAGGAAATTTACGATTTTCTGATCATTCTCAAACACTTGCCAACTGACATTGTTATCCGGCACTGAAGGCCTCACAATCATGTGGATGTTCGGCTGTACCTTGTCTTGTTGAATTCTTTCCATAATGTCAAAGGCTGCCCCTACTGCTGCAAGCCTGTCAGCAGCTTGATTTTCTTTCCTAGGAATGGATTCAATGCCAAAACCTTCAAAATATTCCATGAGGTCCCACACCCTATTCTTGTAGCACTTGAGTAGATCATTTTTGGCAGCATGCCGTCCCTTGACCTGATTTACAATCAATTCACTGTCCAATGCATCCCTTGCAGATTCTTTATTTTTCTCTTGATTGCCCAATGCATCCCTTGCACCAAGGCTTCATATTCAACAGTGTTATTGGAGCATGCAAATTGAAATCTAAAAGCTGAATAGTACTTTATTCCCTAGGGTGAAACAAGCATGGCTCCACCTCCTGCACCTTGCCTACTCCTTGATTCGTCAAAAAATAGCTGCCATACCTTGTTGTCATCATTATGGCTTGGCTTGGTGATGCTAGGAATAGGTTGATTTTCTTCGTGTATACAATAGACTCCCAGCTCAGATTCTTCTACTTCTTGATAGGGATCAAAAGCATGTATCTTGTCTGCCCATTCATCAAGAGTTAGGTCCGGGATACTTCCAACCTTGGTGTCAGCCTCATCAATACTAGGGTGATCTTCTTGATCAAATGCTGAGCAATTGGCATTAAGCTGACTTGGGGTGTAAGGCTCAATATGGAAGTTTGCAATGGGTTCGGACCTAATTGTAGCCTTAGTTCCATACCTTGTTCTAAACAGCATGTGAGACCAATCAGCAGACAAATACCCTCCAATCTTGGCTGTGAAGTCCCTTGACAAGCAAAGGGCAAAGAGTGGTGGAAGGTCTATGACTGATACATCTTGCAATACAACAACATTTGGACATGCATGCGAGGTAAGACTCAAGTTTTTAATCACTCCAACTATTGTTATTGTTGTCCCATCCAATTGCACTACTCCTTTAGATATCACTTCATATTCGAGACCCAGATGATCAGCTATTTGCTTGGGCATCACAGAGCTACTTGCCCCGGAATCAATCATGCAATTGTGTACTAGTTTATCCCCAATGATTAATGAAACATAGAAAGGAGGGGGCTTCAACATTTTACCTTGTTGTCCTCCATGACTTCCTTCAGGCTGGGCAGCATTTGTAAGCACTTTGTCTTGCATTTGAACCCGCTGATTCGAAGTTGTCCAATCCTTCATGGTAAGCTTGCAGCAGATCTCTTTGGCCTGGGATAGATAGGGATTCCCACATTGATATGTTAACGTTTGTCTTCTTCATCTGATCAATGATACTGAATGGTGATGAAGAATCTCTCTGCTGTCCTTTGGTTTGCACGTGGGCAGCAACAGCTGGCATTTGAGTTGGCCTAGGGGCTGTTCTTGGCTGCCCTTGTGTATTTGAAACTGGACTTTGCTTGCCAATCATTTGTGGAGCCGTGGAAGGTTGTGGATTGGCTGGGGCTAATGGCTGTTCTTCACCCAGATTCCTCCTTTTTTGACCTTGTGTTGGCTGCAACACCTTGAGAAACTACCTGATTCATGCCACAGAAATATTCTGCTTGCCAGTTCACCCATGTAGTGTCATTTGGGGCCTGATTGCTGTTGGAATGTTTCTGGTTGTTGGCTATTTCCTTGACTGCCCTCGCCCTCCACACCGGTAGTTGTCACCATTAGTGCTTGATTGAGAGAACCATTGAAGCACATGGATTGGTTGTGAGGCTCGTTGCATGGAAAGCACCAATCATATTCCTGAGCAATGTTGTTCTGTGTTGGCACTAATGCCTTAGAGGCAGATATGCCATTTGGATTATAGGGCTGGAATGGTCTATTGGCAGGAGGCCTTACTTGGCTTTGATTTTGATTCATATTTGTAGCTGGATTAGGTGGTCTTTGTGGTTGGTATGGCTGCTTATTAGGCTGAGCTTGGGGTTGATAGGAAGGTCTGAAACCTTGGGCTTACTGCCTCTTGAGAGTAACTAGCTCATTGCCTAGGTTTTGCAACTGTTTCATGACCTCTTGAAGCTCATTTGGGGCACTTGGAGATGAAGTGGAAGCTTCATTTGAACTCTGGTTTCTAGGAGTGGGAACAGGAGCCAAAGTGGGTGCTTGACTAGTGCTTGGATTTTCTAAGTTTGGATACAAGGGCATAGGAGGCCTAGGAGCCAGTTTACCAGCTTGAATAAGACATTTTTTGGCTCTATTGGCAATGCTATAATCCATAGGGATTGTTGTGCCTCCCATGGATTGAATTAACATAGAAATATCAGAATTCAAAGGTTTAAGGTAATATAGAAAAGCACCTCCTGCTGTTGGCCTGACTGCCACAGGAATCCTATCCCAAGACCTTTGAAATCTGAAGTTGAAGTCAGTCAGCTACTCGTTGGGGGCTCTCTTGATAGTTGTCAACTGCTCCAAAAGAGACAAGTTATCTCCCTTCTCTCCAAATTGCTCGTGACGTACAATGCACAGCTGATTCCAGTTTGTAATAGAACCAGCCCCAAGGCTCCTAAACCATTGCAATGCTTTACCCTTGAATGAAGATGCTAGTAATTTGACAGCCACTTGCATTTCATCGATTTCATGGATTGCACAAAGGTTAGCAATATCTTTAACATGATCACCTGGAGTAGTCTGATTTTCTCTAGTGAAGTAGGGAATGTTCTTCAAGGCTTGCAATAGGAACTGGATGTTGTGCATTGAGAGCAAGTGGGCTGCTGCCTATGAAGTTGACATAGGGGTTGTTCTGAGCCATTCTGATTGGTCTTAAAACCCTTGTATATTGAAAGAAAGGCCTGTCAGGTGGAGGATTTGAGAGAGTTCTCTTTGGTGGAGATGGAGACCTTTGAATCCTTCTTCCTCTTTGCCTTCTTCTCGGAGATAACTGCAGGTATTCAAACAGCACTTATTCTTCTCCGACTCTTGACCTTGTGGTGATTCTTCTCATGAGTTTTCAGGCCTGCACTGCTGAAACCAGTTGATTCTTCCCCTTGGAGTCACTAGATATGCAAATAATAGCTCTTATAAGCAAGAAAACTGCAACAGATGCATATCAACTTTGCTGCAATAAAAATGAGACCTCTAGTGTCCCACCGGGCGTGCCAAAACTGTTGTTGCAGACTCACAACACCACCCCTCCTGGATGCAGATCAGGCTTCTAGGTTGATGTTCAGGCATCTAGTGTGATTGTACAACATGGAATCCTTTCTCCAAGTGTGGGAGCTTGTAAAGATGAGAAAGGATTCTCTAGAGAAGGCTGGTTCCTATTCCTCTATTCAGATGCACCAATAAACTGCAGAGGTTTTTACTACAACCTAATCTAATTTGCTAAGGAGACAGGGTAGAGAATGCATAAAAATAAAACCTAAACTATGGAGGTGATGCACCGAGGAATGTTGGACACCCATTTTGCAAAATTAAACACAGACCACATAAATGCAATACAACACCATGCACAGGTGACCAAACTGCAATAAGAGATCAAAAATGATAGCAATGAATACATGAGAGGGTTTATAATCAATCACAGACATATATATATATATATTTCTCTAGGATCGATATAGTACATTGCAGTGGCCAAGAGGCAAAAAATGACATTACAATCCATATGGGAGGCTTGAAAGCTCCACAAATTATCTTGCGAGCAGAAGAGAAGGAAGAGTGCAAAACAGAAAATGTCTGACCTCTAAAAAGGGCTCCTCTTTACAATATATATGAAGAAATGAGGGTGAAGAGAGAGGAAATCCAGAATCTACCCCAACCACTTCTTGGTAGCATTTAAAATCATCTCATTATGATCCAAGTGGCGGATCCTGGCAAAACGGCGGGCTGTCTAACAGGAGCGGCGAGCTGTCTGCTGCATTGAAGTTAGTAGTTGAAGCATTACTTCTGCCTATCACCACATGTCAGAGATGTTTTCTTAATTTTCTCCATCCAAAAAGCACCAAAATTCAATATTGATCCCAGAATCATGTAGAGAATTTCAACAGCTTTCCGTTGATATCAAGAACATGCAAATCTAAGCTCTGGATCGAAAGATATGATGATCTGAAGATTTAGGGCACAAAACAGGTGAAAACGGATTTTTAAATTCTTTTTCCCGTGCTCTGCCATCTGGATGACACGTGGTGGGTTTTGATTCGCTGGGCAATTCCCTCTCTCCACCTTTTCATGAGTTTTTCTTGTGGGCCCCTTAAACTTGGACACGTGGCACTATTTCATTGGTTTGGATCAGTGCTCGAAAACTCGCCCCTTTGACTTTTTGGATCTTTTTCCTTGATGACACATGTCATGCTGTGATTCATCCACGGGCCTGCCGGATTTTCACGTCCACCACGTCTTTTTGTCCCGGATGTCCCAGTGCTGTCTGGGACAAATTCTTCCGGTTAGCCCGAAATGGGCTTCCACGTCCCCTTTCTGCCAGTGACACATGGCGTTATCTAATTGGATTTCGGCTCCTTCGGCTATTCGTGTCCCACACGTCCCTATGTCGCACTTGTCCTTGTGCTAAAATTTTCCATTTTGGCCGAAACGGCCAGTTCGCGTCCTCCGCGCACTCTTGTCCCGCTTTCTCTCGGTGAAGGACTTGGACAAATTTTCTTTCTTTTGGCTGATTCGGGCATTTCGCGTCCATTTGTCCCAGATGTCCCTTTGCTTCGCGGGCCGCCTGGAGGAATTTCGGTTGAACCGTGCCTTGGTGTCCCGCATGTCCCAAATATTTCTAGGACAAGGACTTAGCCGATTTTCACAATTTTTTCTGGCCCAGGCTTATTTTCTGTAACTTCTCGCATTCTCTCAGAGCTCGTTCTTTTTCAGCCTGGGACTTGGGAATCCTGATGTATGTTATCAATTCAACCCTGGGGGGCTGAAATTAGATAACAGTTGCTCTACATGATTCACTTCTCAATTATTCCTATTTAACCTGAGAAGATAACTATCCCTCTAATTTATTAGGCATAGTTTAGCATTATATTGAACAATAGTATTTCCATCTCAACATATGTATCCATCTAGATTCATCTTAAATTTGTGATGCCAAGATCAACTCAAAACATAGGATTAAGTCTAGGATAGTCCCAACATTTTATCTTGGAAGGAGTTTCAGATGTAAGAATCCTATAACTGAAATTCAAAATTACAAAATAATTTAAGTTCAAGTTCAACACTAAACAAATTTTGACAAAGGAAAGATCAACTTAGCATGCAATTGTAACTAAGCACACAACCCCCAAAGAGATACTTCATTACCAAATATTAAGTCAAAAGAGTAGAATAATGACATTTAACAATATGCTTCAGCTCCTTTAACCACTCAAATATTTTTCTCCAAAAAAGGATTACTCAAAATAGTTTCCATCCAAACACAACAATCCATCTAAGTTACCTTATTTTCAGCTTAACTGACCTATCGTAATTGGATTTAATTCCTCAAGAAAATACTAGTGAAGGCACTATGAAACAGACCAAACTAGACAACTCCCACATCAAGATGGAAAAAAAAGGAAAATCAAAGGAGATAGATTATTCACTCAAATATCTAAGTATGTTTAGAAAGAGAGAAAGAATCAAAACAAGAACATAACAGACAAGTCCAGTCTCTACCATCCTCAACCAAAATTCCAAAAAGAGGATAGAATAGGGATCAAATTGAATGAAATAGTCCTGAAGAAGTAAAAAATATGAATAACGTTACATTTTATCCAACACAGTAAGGATACGTTATTGGTAGATTCAATATCCGAAGCCAATAGGTAATTCCTTTTCCCATAGTTTAGAAAGAAAATAAGGAGCTTACCAGGAGGATAAGTCTACAGTAGAATTCAGAAAACTCATATGCTCACAAGAAGATAAGAATGAATAACAATACCAATATGCCAGGAAAATGAATTTCTTTTCAACTGTGATACACTTACCTTACTCTAAGACCAAACTGCAACTGTGTTTGATAGTCCATAGACCAGAAGCAGGTTAACATAAAATATCCTTATGAAGACAAGGAAATTTTATGAAGTTAAAAATGACAACCCACTCATTTCACAAATAATTAATACCCCAGAGAGGTTTCTGTTCTTATCATCAGGTGCCTACATTAAGAGGTTATACCAGAACCCACATAAATAGGAGAAAAACAAAGTATGTAACATTTGTGGCTTGGATGTTACTATGATGACTTCAACTTATGACATTGCAAATGTTCACAAGTGATTTGTCTCAGGAAGGTGTATTATTTTGATGTTTGAAAATCATGTTTGCAATGGATAATTTATTACTATTCAGAAGTTCATACTTGATGTAATTCTATTTATTGGAAATGAAGCCATTCTATTCTATGAATTATAAGTTTTAAATTTGTACTGTTCTTTTCATACTTACCATATCATAACAACACACCTTGAATTAATTACATTGATCCAAGGTATGCTTCAGTTATTCATTATTATCATCTTGATAATTGACATTATTAAATGGAAAGGTAATGAGGAACTGAGATGTGTTTTGTTATAAATTTTAAGGACCTAGCTTCAGGTGTTCTTACTAGGCATCATGTTGCAAACATTGAGTTTGGACCTTCTTTATAAATTCTTCATAACACTGAACAACGTGAGGAGATAAATGGTCTATTACTGGGATATTAAGGAAAATACCTTAGCCTTGGTCGGAATGGTTGATGTTATTCAGATCTAACCTAAATTGTGATGTTTTATCCTAATTAGATTTTAACCTACTATAATAAGACTGACCTAGGACCTATTCCTAAATTATTAAGGTTTATGCCTTAACCTAAGATGTAATATCCTATTCTATATGGATTATAATCTAAGGGTTATAACCTAATCAAAGATAGTATGCTTTATGGTTATGAGTCTTGAACTAACCTAAGGCAATTTTTAATGACCTAAGAACTAAAGGGATACCTAGCTAATGCTAATGTAATATAAACTATTACCAAGCAAAGAAAGGGAGCCTAAGGGTTACGTGGAAAGTGGGAAGTTGATAATGCTAGTTTCTAAGGTATTTATGAGGATTAATTTTTTTCCTTACATCTTGAGCCTACCAAGTTTGGCAGAGACATGGAGAGATAGTGGGATGCCTAGCTAGCATCATTGCTAAGTTTAAAATACATGCAAATTTTGAAATGGAACCTCACCAAATTTCAATTGGCAGTGGCGTGAGGAAAGAGGATGGAAAGTGGCATTCAATGCATTCAATGGCCTCAGGCTTAGTGGAAGAAACTGCCTAGGAGTCTAGGTAGACAAAAATTGGGGGAAGTTGTTTGGTCATTTGTTTGATTTGATTTTTCACTCTACATGAGGGTTCTGATTCTTTGAAATAGAAATTTCATTATTGATCCTTTGCAATATTTGGCATTTTTGAGTTATTTTTGGACCTATAGAAGTATAAGGGAAGTAAGAAGATTGGTTATTGATGTTGTTTTGGAAAGAAGAGATTTCTGGGAGGCTCAGCTGGGAATCATCTGCAAATCAAAAGGAAACTCTGTGTAAAATAGATTAACGGAAAGACATTTTTGATAAAGATTCAATATGGAAGGTATGAAATGCATTATCCTCTATTCAAATTTTAGTTGATTCAAATCTTGATTATTTTGGTTGGGCTATGTTGTAATAGTTATTTGGATTCGATGTTTTTGTGAATTCAAAATTGTTTGAAAACAAAATTGATATGTTTACTCCTTCTGAGTTTATTACATTTTGAATCTGTGAACTTTTTGGGATTCTTAAGAAAATATTTCATTCGGATTTGTTCTTCCTTACTCGAAATCTAGTAAAATATGATTTAACTTATTTTGGAACGGTGTGAGGATATTGTTGTTTCTCTCACTTGCATGTTATGAAAGGGTTTTTGAATAACATTTTTATTGACATCTATTAATGTTGTTGTAAGAATGGATTATCTTAGTGGAACTTTGGATTAGTTCAATTTTGGTTATATTAAGGAAATGAGTTGGAATGTTTCGATTTTACTCTTCTCCTTTTAGTTCGATTTTGAACACCAACTTGGGGTTAAGTCACTCTGATTTGTCTTCATTTTGTTTGAATCTGGGTTGGATTTCTATCCTTCTTATCCATTGATTGTTTCCTTGACTCTTGTAAAGACGGTACATGATTGGTTTGGCTGTAATCTTGAATTCGTTTCTCTTGGGTGCATAGAAATCCATTATAGGTCTCTCTCTCTATTTGGGAAATAAGAGAAGATCTCAGCAAATGTTATCTTCAATTAAATGAAACTAAGGAATTGGTTATTGAGCTTGTTTCTTGAAAACTTGTATTAGTTTTTGGTACAATAGTGATTGTTCTCTTTATTGGATGAGAAGCCTTCTCTTTTGGGATCTGCCTTATTGGTTTTATTTGTGTATCTTATATCAATTCAATTTAGACTATGATGTTGTATTACAATGGTTTTTAAAATCAAATGTTGCTTGGAAGAATTAGTTTAGCCCTTTTTTATTTTGACTATGTTCCTCCTTTCTTTCTTTTCTGAGTTAAGGTACTCATTGTTTGTTATCTTCGAAACCCTAAGGAAGTTATATTTTTTTCTCTCTCTACTTGTTATTCTCTTATATTATTCCTCCTTACATGAAATCGACCTATTCATTCATGTTAGTTGAAGGAGATTGTAGAGTAGATAGTTTGAGGAAATATCTTCTTTTATTTTTTCTCCTTAACAAATACTTGCTAGGGAGGTAAGGATGTTGATGTGTGACTACCTTGAGGTGTATGTAATGGAAATTATCCTTTACAGAAATTGTTGATGATAAACATGAGACTTAGGCTTGACTTGGTATATATTTTTTAGGAAACTATTAATTTTTGATGTTGTTGGTTCTTCCTAAATCTTGTCGTAGAGAATGAATGTGCTTGGTTATGGTTATTGTTGATAAAGTACATTAATGTTGAACATAGGAGATCATTTCTTCTCAAAAGTTTCCCTATTATTATTAGATCATTAGAGTTATTACCTCTCTTGATTAGGATTGAATGAATCTGGAAATGAACTATAGATAACTATAGTAAGAATGAGGTAAGCAATTTAGATTAAATATTACTTATCTAATGTAAAATTTTGGTAAAATCATTAATTGAAGAGTGTTGATTGATCATGACCTTTACTTAATGATGTGTGGTTGTGCACTTTGTTCTTCTTTTTATGATCCTTATTCTTTATGAAGTATCTAGCTGAATTGCTTTACTATTTTGTAAAAGTAGAGTTCTTCTTATGAGAAAGTTAGTTGAAAGCACATCGTTTTAATATTTAGTGCTT
Organism: Taxus chinensis; assembly: GCA_019776745.2. Taxonomy (NCBI): domain Eukaryota; kingdom Viridiplantae; phylum Streptophyta; class Pinopsida; order Cupressales; family Taxaceae; genus Taxus; species Taxus chinensis. Next base: position 315,364,445 of record CM034151.1, on the reverse strand, counting down.
ATCATGCTCAGTTCAATGAACTGACCCATGCCATCAATTTTTATAGATGGATTTCGTAAGTGATAAAAGAGGACAAGTTATTTAATGATGCTTCTTATGTTTACCTAAAAGTTGGATCTTTTATGAGGAATTATGATTCTCATTGAAATGTAATTAGCAAGGGAAAAGTTGTAATTATTACTTAAGTTTATTAATGTTTATTGGCATGAAAGATGTCTAAAATGTTTAGACTTGTAAAATGGGTATTTACTTGATGAATAGAAAAAGTATTGAGTGATATTTGTACTTGATGTGTCATTCTCTTTGGACATACTGTAAAGGGAATTTGTAAACTTATCCCTATTATCTTGTAAATTTTTTTTTTTGAATCATTCTAGTTGGACTCAAATGAAATAGATAAAAAGGGAATTGATACTCTATTATTTTATTAAATGTAAATTTTAAGTTGGATTCCATAGATGAGCATTCAACTAGTTCATCATGGTATATTAGTTGACATTAATAAAAGAGTAATTTACTTACAATTTCTAACTAATTTAATTCAAAGGGAAGACAAACAACATGTAGGGATAAGCATTCCATTAATACCTCTTTTGAGAATCATACTCAAGTGAGATTAGGAAGGAAGAAGGTATATTCATTCTTGTTAAATCAAAAATAAGAATAAGATAACTGAAAATGAATAAATACAGATATAATAAATAGACTTCATTATAATGAAGTCTATTATTAAGGAATCTAAATATAAATTCAATCATTCTTAAACTTGGTTAAGATAAGTAAGATAATCTTACTATTGGTACATTGATTTTGTTTATAAGTTTGAATCTTAAAATAAGATACCAAGGGATGAAACACAAACCTTCAGGAAGAGGGATTGGTTTCAGATTTATCTGCATGTCAATTGGAAATCATTTATGGCTAGAAACCGTAATGATCAAAGAAATTAAGAATCAACAGGGTTACTGAATTTAAATCTTAATTAAGAAGATAAGTAAGTGTTTAACTTCTTATTTGGATATGTACCTCCATATGGAGTGATTCCGTAGGATGTTGGTACATGCCAACTGCAATATTGTGTCATCATGAAGACTAGGGTCTTCATGAGCATACAGTGTTATAGTTGACACGTCACAACACCCTTCTGAATTGGACCATCTAGATCTACATAAACTCAAACTTAGCCTTAGTTTTACTCTAGGTCAGTTTAGAGGAATGCTTTTATATAAGGGGTAACTCACGATGACTAAAGGTAACTAGACACATGCAATCGACCTATGTTGATTGACTATGTCTATGTACCCTTAGTCACCATGAGTGATTATCTATACCAACTCATGCTGCTAACCTATGTTAAGGTTAAACCTTGGACAAGTAGACTGACAAGAGTCAGTAAATACCATTCTAGATAAAAAATGAAGTGGGGTGAATTACATATTCCATTTGATGAGTATGTCATCTAGGAATATGAACATGCACAACATGTGAAAATATTTGGCCAAAGTATCACAAGATTTTGGTTGTGTTGTCCTAAGTTACCTAGTTTAAGAAGTAGGATTTCAGATGAATATTGGTAAAAAATATTAGATAGGCCTCTTAAATGGAACACTTCAATACCCAAAAAAGGGGGTAATAGAACCTAGCATACTTAGTATACGATACATTGACTTAGCATGAGAGATTGGTAAGAAACCAAGTTATGAAATGAGAGATCAATGAAACTTCAAGTCGTGAAATGAGAGATCGACAGTTCACAGAGTCATTACAGTTGTATATGGTTATCTATTATGAGATTGATTATAATGGAATGTGTGTTCTAAATTATGATTATTTGGAATAGAGAACATTATTTAAAAACTTGAAACGTGTGTTCTAAATCATGACTATTTAGAACAGAGAACGCTATTCAAAAAAAATTCCCTTATTTCTAAAGCTTTAAATGAGAATGTTACATCTTGGTATCAAAGCTAAAGGTTGCAACTCTTGGGCCTATTGTCTCCATAATCTGATAAAATTTAAATTTTCTTGTTAACACAAAATGGTTAGAACAAGAGGAAATGTTGTAAACAATCCACCACTCGGTGGAGAAGTTGCCACTACCTAAAATCTTGATGAGATCCTCGCTGCCTTACTGGACACAAGAGATCATTTGGGTGTAATTGAATAACAAGTTATGAGAAATGAGGAGATGAAATAAGATGTTGATAATGACAATCAGCCACCTCCTGTGGACAACACCAATGGGGGCTATTCGGGTGTTGATAACAATAATGCAAACATATCTAATCCACCTGAGAATAAAAAGGCAAGATTAGTAGTTGAACTCACCAATGTTATAAAAATAATAAATCCTCATAAGTTTGATGGAACTACACTTCAGCATGGGGCTGAGAATTGGCTCAAAAAAATGGAGAAGTACTTTTCAATAAGAAACTTCTTGGAGGAAACAAAAGCAATTTGGGGAGCTTATTAGCTTTCCCATGAGGCATCTTTATGGTGGGACAACCATAAGGTTGAGTTGAACATTGTCGAAATACACATAACTTGGGATCAATTTAAAGATTAATTTAGGCAACGATGGCTGCCTCAACTTTATTATGATCATAAAATGACTAAATTTTAGAACTTATCTCAGGGAAAGTTCACTGTAATAGAGTACTGGGAAAGGTTTACTAAAATCCTTAAGTACGTGCCTCAGTATCAAACTGACGAGAAGTTCAGGATACAAAAAATTTATCATGGGATTAAATCCCATCATAGGTGGTGAGGTGGAAATTCACAGCCCAACTACTATGGAAGGGGTTGTCGAAAAATCCATAAAGCAAGAACAGAAATTGAGAGAAATCTCTAGTCGTAGGGAGGAAATCAGAAAGAAATTTCCAAACTCTTCTTCATCTCTTGCACCCAAAAAGGGACCATGGAAGAGGTTTGGTATGAAAATAAAATTTACAACTGATAATAATAAGAAAACAACAACAAACAAACCTGTTGCTAATATGCGGAATAGCTTTGTAAAGAACAATAATAATGGACAGAAGTCCTATGGGAGCTAGAATGATAACTTCAAGGCTGGGAATAAATTTGAGCCTAGGAAGGAGCCATTATAAGGTTGCTTTAATTGTGGAAAGGACCATTACATGAGTCACTATCCTTTGAAAAGGATGACTATAACCAACAGCATAGGATACATGCTACAGTAGCTAACAAGTAAGCTGAAAAGCAAGTCACACCCATAGAAGTTTTAGGTAAATTATTTGGCATACTTGTGCCTATAATTTTTGATACTGGAGCTACTAAATGTTTTATTTCTACTAAGTTAGCTTCAAAATTAAAAATAAAAGCTAAAATAATGGATAAGTCATGGACTATACATTATGGAAATAATGCTAATCATATAGTTAGTATGTGTCTTTTTCGAGCAGTCCTTGACTTGCCTAGTTTTTCCACAGAAGTTGACCTTTAAGTTGCTCCTTTGGGGTCTTATGATGTAATCATAGGTGTTAATTGGCTACTATGAAAAATAGATTACTTCTTTTGATGACCTGCAAAAAACAACAGTCATCCAGGGTGTAAAACATGAGATTTTAGTTAGGAAACTGACACCTATGTAACTTAAAAAGGCCAAAAATAGAGGTTGTATCTTATATGTAGTAAAAATGTCAAAAACTACTGAAGAAAGTAATAAATTCATGGAAAGATATATGTGGTTAAGAAATTTCAGTGATGTCTTTCTAGAAGAGTTACCGTGTCTTCCACCCAAACGAGAGTTTGACTTCACAATTGAGATCAAACTAGGAACCGAGCCTATGTCCAAGGCACCTTATAAAATGACTACCCTTGAACTAGTAGAGCTTAAGGATCAGTTCTAAGAAATTTTGAAAAAGGGTTTGATAAGACCGAGTGTATCACCTTGGGGAGCATCAGTAATTTTTGTGAAAAAGAACAATGACACACTTAGATTGTGCATTGATTATATAATATTAAACAAAGAAACAATAAGTATAGATATCCACTTCCTAGAATTGATGATCTATTTGATCAGATGCGTGGTGCATCAGTATATTCAAAGATAGACCTTCGGTCTGGGTATCATCAATTGAGAATAAAGGATGAAGGCATTCACAAAATAGATTATAGAACAAGGTATGAGCATTATGAATTCAAATTTTTACCTTTTGGGTTGACGAATACACCTACCACTTTTATGAATTTGATTTATAATATTTTTCAAGAATACTTGGATAAATTTGTGCTTGTATTCTTGGATGAAATTCTCATATACTCTAAAAGCATTGAAGAATATCATAAGCATCTGAAGATAGTTTTGGAAATCTTGAGAAAGAGAAAGTTGTATGGTAAGATATTGAAATGTTCCTTCTATGATACAGAAGTACACTATTTGGGTTTCATTATAAGAAATAATGGGATAGCAATAGAACCCTTAAAGATTGTAGCTATAACTGAGTGGCCTGCACCCTAGAATGTACATGAAGTTAGAAGCTTCATGGGTCTTGTTGGTTACAATAGAAAGTTCGTTAAAGACTTTTCTAAAATTGTTGCACCAATTACTTCAGTACAGAAGCAAGACAAGAAATTTGTTTGGAATGAAAAATGTGAATATGATTTTAAGATTCTAAAGGAACAGATAACTACAACACCTATTTTAAATTTACCTGATCCTAATGGAGACTTTACTGTCATAACAGATGCATCTAGGGAGGGTCTCGGAGGCATTCTGTCATAGAATGATCATGTCATAGCTTATGAAAGTAGAAAAATCAAGTTACATGTGCTGAATTATGCTCCACATGCCCTAGAGCTTACTGCCATTGTTCATGCACTTCAAGTATGGAAGCATTATCTCCTTAGTAGACCTTTTTAATTAAAGACTAATCATCTTGGGTTGAAGTATATTTTACTTAGCCAAATCTGAATTCAAGACAATGAAGATGGTTAGAATTTCTATCTCGATTTGATTTTTACATAAGCTACATTAAATGAAAATAAAATAAAGTAGAAGATGCTCTAAGTCGTAGGAAACATATTTATGCTCTCATAACATTGAGGACTCAGTTTAAAGATGAGGTGAAAAGAGTCATGGAATTTGATTGTTATTTTAAGCAAGTAAAGATAGCACTTGCTAAAGATCCAAATGATGTGAGATATAAAGGTTTTCATTTTGACAATGAAGGAATCTTGCGGTTTGAAAACATGGTATATATACCTTTGGAAAATTATTTAAGAAAGAAATTATTAGCTAAATTTCATAATTCACCTTTTTCTAGGCACCCTGACATTATGAAAATGCTTGCTGATATAAAACAACAATATTTCTGGAAAGGAATGAAGAAGGATGTGATGGAATCTGTGACATGCTGCTTAGAATGTCAATGTGTTAAAGCTGAACATATGCATCCAACCGGTTTAATGTATCCTCATAGCATTCCACAGTATAAATGACAAGTGATAAGAATGGATTTTTTCCAGGGGTTTCCTATGTCAAAAAATAAACATGATGTTATTCCGGTCATTGTTGATAAACTAAAAAAAGTAGCACATTTTATTGGTGGTAATCTAAAGGATGTTTCACTTGTGTTAGCAAGAATATTTGTACATGAGATTTTAAGGTTACATAGAGTACTTAAATTGATCATATTGGATATAGATCCAAGAATGACATCTAGATTTTGGCAAACACTTAATGTAGCCCTAGGGACTAAGCGGAATTTCAGTTTTGCATATCACCTAGAAATGGATAGACAGACTAAAAGAGTTAATCAAGTTTTAGAGGACATTTTATGAATGTATTTCATGGATCAGCAATAAAAATGGTAATAGTACCTCCCATTACTTGAATTTTATTATAAGAAAAATTATCACACCTCTATAAAAATTGTACCTTTCAAAGCACTATATGGAAGGAAATGTATAACCACTATTAGATGGGACAACATTGAAAATAGAGAGGTGATAGGACCTGAAATCCTTACAGAAATGGAACAATAAGTAAAAATGATTCGCGAACGCTTGAAGGAAGATGTAGATAGGAAAAAAAGTTATGCAAACTTAAGGAGGATTGATAAGAAATTTGAACTTGGTGAGAAGGTATTTCTTCGAGTTAAGACAAAAAAGATTTCTATAAATTTTGGCAAGGTTGCCAAGTTATCACTCATTACGTGGTACCCTTTGAAATTGTTGAAGTGACTAACCCAGGAGATTATCACTTAGTTTTACCTCCTTCTTTATCATGAATGTATGATGTTTTCCATATTTCTTTTCTTAAGAAATACATTTCAAATTTATCACATGTGTTGAATTGGAATTCCTTGCAGGTCCAAGACTTAGGAATAATCATGGTTAATCCCATTCGAGTGCTAGAAACTCACCCGTTGCACTTAAGAAATTGTGAAATAAGTCAACGTAAGGTCTAGTGGGACTAGTTTAACAAAGAAGGTGCAACCTATGAAAATATCAAAGAAATGAGAACTACTTTTCCATATTTGTTTGATCAGAATTAATTCTAAAAACTGAGAAAATCTTAAAAAATTATTCATGTTTTGATGATAAATCTGCCAAACTTGGGCGATTACTGAACTATTTAACAACTATTTTAATTCTATTTTGAAATTTGAATCTCTCAAATCTAGTTCTATTATGAACATATGAATGGAAGGACGATAATTAAGTTTTGTCCTAAACTTTGATGGTTTGATTAAGTTAATCATCGGGATGATGATTCTTTTAAGAAGGAAGGTACGTAACGTCTTTGGCTTGGTTGTTACTATGATGACTTCCACTTCTAACAATGTAAACGTTGACATATGATTTTTCTTAGGAAGGTGTATTCTTTTGAAGTTTGAATGTTTACAATGGATAAGTTATTACTGTTCAGAAGTTCATACTTTCTGTAATTCTGTTTATTGGGAAATGAAGCCATTATGCTCTGTGAATTGTAAGTTATAAATCTATACTATTGTTTTCATACTTACCATATAATAATAGCAAACCTAGAATCAATTCCATTGATCCAAGGTATGCTTCAGTTCTTCGTTATTATCATCTTGATAACTGACATTCTAAAATGGAGAGATAATGACGAACTGAGCTGTGTTTTGTTATAAATTTTGAGGACCCAGTTTTAGGTGTTCTTACTAGGCATCATGTTGCAAACAGTGAGTTTGGACCTTCTTTATAATTGCTTCATAACACTACAAAATGTGAGGAGATAAAGAATCTATTACTGGGATATTAAGGAAAATACCTTAGCCTTGGTTGGAATGGTTGATGCTATTCGGATCTGACCTAAATTATGATGTTTTATCCTAATTGGATTTTAACCTACTGTAATAAGAACTACCCAGGACCTATTCCTAAATGAATAAGGTTTATGCCTTAACCTAGGATGTAATATCCTATTCTATATGGATTCTAATATAAGGGTTATTACCTAACCTAAGATAGTATGCTTTATGGTTATGAGTCTCAAACTAACCTAAGGTAATTTTTAATGACCTAAGAACTAAAGGTAAACCTACCTAATGCTAATGTAATATAAACTATTACTAAGAAAAGAAAGGGGACCTAAGTGTTACGTGGTAAGTGGGAAGTTGGTGGAAATGGTTTCTAAGGTATTTATGAGGATTAATTCCTGTCCTTACATCTTGAGCATGCCAAGTATGGTAGAGACATGGAGAGATAGTAGGATGCCTAGTTGGCATCATTGCTAAGTTTAAAATACATACATATTTTAAAATGGAACCTCACCAAATTTTAATTAGCGGTGATGTGAGGAAAGAGGAGGGAAAGTGGCATTCAATGCATTCAATAGCCTTGGGATTAGTGGAAGAAACCGCTTAGGAGTTTAGGAAAGTAGAAATTGGGGAAAGTTGTTTGGTCATTTGTTCATTTTGATTTTTCACTCTGCATGAGGGTTCCGGTTCTTTGAACCAGAAATTTCATTATTGATGCTTTGTGATCTTTGGCATTTTTGAGCTATTTTTGGACTTGTAGAAGTATAAGGGAAGCAAGAAGATTGGTTATTGACGTTGTTTTGGAAAGAAGAGATTTCTGGGAGGCTCAGCTGGAAATATTCTAAAAATCAAAAGGAAACTCTATCAGGCATGATAGGCTCTTCTTATTAAATAGTTCTAATTTTTACCAAAAATCTTCATTAGAAAAACTCTAGTCTTGGAAAACAAATGGGTTTTTGTTGTGATGATATTTTGCGTCCATGCTTGAATAAGTTCACTGTATTTTCTGATGAGATTCACTGTTTGACAAAATTGAATGTGGGTTGGTTCCTTGTTGAAAATATGGGTAAATCCTCCTTTAACCTTTATTGGATCTGGAATGTTGTCAACTATGTGAACTTCTATTGTTTTTGCAAAACGGATTAAGGGAAAGACATTGTTTGATAAAGATTTGATATGGAAGGTATGAAATGCATTATCCTCTGTTGAAACTTGAGTTTCTTTGAATCTCGATTATTTTGGTTGGGCTATGCTGTAATAGTTATTTGGATTCAATGTTTTTGTGAATTCAAACTTTTTTGAAAACAACAGTGATATGTTTACTCCTTCTAAGTTTAGTACGTTTTGAATCTATGAACTCTGTGGCAATGTTAAAAAAGGATATTGTTCAGATTTGTTCTTTCTTTCTCAAAATCTGGTGAAATACGATTTAACTTCTTTTGGAACTATGTGAGGATATTTTTGTTTCTCTCACCTACATGTTATGAAAGGGTTTGTGAATAACCTTTTGACTGAAATCTATTAACTTTGTTGTAAAAATGGATTATCTTAGTGGAACTTTGGATTAGTTTAGTTTTGGTTATTTGAAGGAAATGAGTTGGAATGTTTTGATTTTACTCTTACAATTTTTGTTTGATTTTGAACACCGACTTGGGGTTAATTCACTTTGATTTTCCTTCATTTTGTTCAAATCTAGGTTCTTCTTACCCATTGATTGTTTCCTTGATTCTTGTAAATAGGGTACATGGTTGGCTTGGCTGTAATCTTGTATTCATTTCCGTTGGGCACATAGGAATACATTGTTGGTATATCTCTCTATTTGGGAAATAAGAGAATGTCTGGGTAGATGCTATCTTCACTGAAATGAATCTAAGGAATCAGTTAGTGAGCTTGTTTCTTAAAAACTTGTATTAGTTTTTGGTACACCAGTGGTTGTTCTCCTTATTGGATGAGAAGCCTTCTCTTTCGGGATCTACCTTACTGGTTTCAGTTATGTATCTTATATCGATTCAATTTTGAATATGATGATGTGTTGCAATGGTTGTTGAAATAAGATGTTTCTCGGAATAATTATTTCAGCCCTTTTTGATTTCGACTATGTTCCTCCTTTCTCTCTTTTCTGAGTTAAGGTACTCATTGTTGTTTATCTTCTAAACCTAAAGGAAGTTATATTTTTTTCTCTCTCTTCCTGTTATTCTCTTCTATTATTCATCCTTTCATGAAATCAACCTATTTGGTCATTTTAGTTTAAGGAGATTACATAGTAGATAGTTAGAGGAAATATCTTCTTTTCCTTTTTCCCCTTAACAAATACTTGCTAGGGAAGTAAGGATTTTGATGCGTGACTACCTTCAGGTGTATGTAATGGAAATTATGTTTTACAAAAAATTTTGATGATAAACATGAGACTTAGGCTTAAGTTGGCTTAAATTTGAAAAATATTATTAATCAGGAACCTATTTATTTTGCGTCCATGCTTGAATAAGTTCACTGTATTTTCTGATGAGATTCACTGTTTGACAAAATTGAATGTTGGTTGGTTCGTTATTGAAAATATGGGTAAATCCTCCTTTAACCTTTATTGGATCTGGAATGTTGTCAACTATGTGAACTTCTATTGTTTTTGCAAAACGGATTAAGGGAAATACATTGTTTGATAAAGATTCAATATGGAAGGTATGAAATGCATTATCCTCTGTTGAAACTTGAGTTTCTTTGAATCTCGATTATTTTGGTTGGGCTATGCTGTAATAGTTATTTGGATTCAATGTTTTTGTGAATTCAAACTTTTTTGAAAACAACAGTGATATGTTTACTCCTTCTAAGTTTAGTACGTTTTGAATCTATGAACTCTGTGGGAATGTTAAAAAAGGATATTGTTCAGATTTGTTCTTTCTTTCTCAAAATCTGGTGAAATACGATTTAACTTCTTTTGGAACTATGTGAGGATATTTTTGTTTCTCTCACCTACATGTTATGAAAGGGTTTGTGAATAACCTTTTGATTTAAATCTATTAACTTTGTTGTAAAAATGGATTATCTTAGTGGAACTTTGGATTAGTTCAGTTTTTGTTATTTGAAGGAAATGAGTTGGAATGTTTTGATTTTACTCTTACACTTTTTGTTTGATTTTGAACACCGACTTGGGGTTAATTCACTTTGATTTTCCTTCATTTTGTTCAAATCTAGGTTCTTCTTACCCATTGATTGTTTCCTTGATTCTTGTAAATAGGGTACATGGTTGGCTTCGCTGTAATCTTGTATTCATTTCCCTTGGGCACATAGGAATACATTGTTGGTATATCTCTCTATTTGGGAAATAAGATAATGTCTGGGTAGATGCTATCTTCACTGAAATGAATCTAAGGAATCAGTTAGTGAGCTTGTTTCTTAAAAACTTGTATTAGTTTTTGGTACACCAGTGGTTGTTCTCTGTATTGGATGAGAAGCCTTCTCTTTCGGGATCTACCTTACTGGTTTTAGTTATGTATCTTATATCGATTCAATTTTGAATATGATGATGTGTTGCAATGGTTGTTAAAATAAGATGTTTCTCGGAATAATTATTTCAACCCTTTTTGATTTCGACTATGTTCCTCCTTTCTCTCTTTTCTGAGTTAAGGTACTCATTGTTGTTTATCTTCTAAACCTAAAGGAAGTTATATATTTTTCTCTCTCTTCCTGTTATTCTCTTTTATTATTCATCCTTTCATGAAATCAACCTATTTGGTCGTTTTAGTTTAAGGATATTACATAGTAGATAGTTAGAGGAAATATCTTCTTTTCCTTTTTCCCCTTAACAAATACTTTCTAGGGAAGTAAGGATTTTGATGCGTGACTACCTTCAGGTGTATGTAATGGAAATTATGTTTTACAGAAATTTTTGATGATAAACATGAGACTTAGGCTTAAGTTGGCTTAAATTTGAAAGATACATATTAATAAGGAAACTATTAATTTTGTGTCCATGCTTGAATAAGTTCACTGTATTTTCTGATGAGATTCACTGTTTGACAAAATTGAATGTTGGTTGGTTCCTTATTGAAAATATGGGTAAATCCTCCTTTAACCTTTATTGGATCTGGAATGTTTTCAACTATGTGAACTTCTATTGTTTTTGCAAAACGGATTAAGGGAAAGACATTGTTTGATAAAGATTCAATATGGAAGGTATGAAATGCATTATCCTCTGTTGAAACTTGAGTTTCTTTGAATCTCGATTATTTTGGTTGGGCTATGCTGTAATAGTTATTTGGATTCAATGTTTTTGTGAATTCAAAATTTTTTGAAAACAACAGTGATATGTTTACTTCTTTTAGAACTATGTGAGGATATTTTTGTTTCTCTCACCTACATGTTATGAAAGGGTTTTTGAAATAACCTTTTCATTGAAATCTATTAACTTTGTTGTAAAAATGGATTATCTTAGTGGAACTTTGGATTAGTTAAATTTTGGTTATTTGAAGGAAATGAGTTGAAATGTTTTGATTTTACTCTTACACTTTTTGTTTGATTTTGAACACCGACTTGGGGTTAATTCAATTTGATTTTCCTTCATTTTGTTCAAATTTGGGTTGGAGTTCTATCCTTCTTACCCATTGATTGTTTCCTTGATTCTTGTAAATAGGGTACATGGTTGGCTTGGCTGTAATCTTGTATTCATTTCCCTTGGGCACATAGGAATACATTGTTGGTATATCTCTCTATTTGGGAAATAAGAAAATGTCTGGGTAGATGCTATCTTCACTGAAATGAATCTAAGGAATCAGTTAGTGAGCTTGTTTCTTAAAAACTTGTATTAGTTTTTGGTACACCAGTGGTTGTTCTCTTTATTGGATGAGAAGCCTTCTCTTTCGGGATCTACCTTACTGGTTTCAGTTATGTATCTTATATCGATTCAATTCTGAATATGATGATGTGTTGCAATGGTTGTTAAAATAAGATGTTTCTCGGAATAATTATTTCAGCCCTTTTTAATTTCGACTATGTTCCTCCTTTCTCTCTTTTCTGAGTTAAGGTACTCATTGTTGTTTATCTTCTAAACCTAAAGGAAGTTATTTTTTTTCTCTCTCTTCCTATTATTTTCTTCTATTATTCATCCTTTCATGAAATCAACCTATTTGGTCGTTTTAGTTTAAGGAGATTAAATAGTAGATAGTTAGAGGAAATATCTTCTTTTCCTTTTTCCCCTTAACAAATACTTGCTAGGGAAGTAAGGATTTTGATGCGTGACTACCTTCAGGTGTATGTAATGGAAATTATGTTTTACAAAAATTTTTGATGATAAACATGAGACTTAGGCTTAAGTTGGCTTAAATTTGAAAGATATATATTAATCAGGAAACTATTAATTTAGCGTCCATGCTTGAATAAGTTCACTGTATTTTCTGATGAGACTCACTATTTGACAAAATTGAATGTGGGTTGGGTCTTTATTGAAAATATGGGTAAATCCTCCTTTAACCTTTATTGGATCTGGAATGTTGTCAACTATGTCAACTTCTATTGTTTTTGCAAAACGGATTAAGGGAAAGACATTGTTTGATAAAGATTCGATATGGAAGGTATGAAATGCATTATCCTCTGTTGAAACTTGAGTTTCTTTGAATCTCGATTATTTTGGTTGGGCTATGCTATAATAGTTATTTGGATTCAATGTTTTTGTGAATTCAAACTTTTTTGAAAACAACAATGATATGTTTACTCCTTCTAAGTTTAGTACGTTTTGAATCTATGAACTCTGTGGGAATGTTAAGAAAGGATTTTGTCCGGATTTGTTCTTTCTTTCTCAAAATCTAGTGAAATACGATTTAACTTCTTTTGGAACTATGTGAGGATATTGTTGTTTCTCTCACCTACATGTTATGAAAGGGTTTTTGAATAACCTTTTGATTGAAATCTATTAACTTTTTTGTAAAAATGGATTATCTTAGTGGAACTTTGGATTAGTTAAGTTTTGGTAATTTGAAGGAAATGAGTTGGAATGTTTTGATTTTACTCTTACACTTTTTGTTTGATTTTGAACACCGACTTGGGGTTAATTCACTTTGATTTTCCTTCATTTTGTTCAAATCTGGGTTGGAGTTCTATCCTTCTTACCCATTGATTGTTTCCTTGATTCTTGTAAATAGGGTACATGGTTGGCTTGGCTGTAATCTTGTATTCATTTCCGTTGGGCACATAGGAATACATTGTTGGTATATCTCTCTATTTGGGAAATAAAAAAATGTCTGGGTAGATGCTATCTTCACTGAAATGAATCTAAGGAATCAGTTAGTGAGCTTGTTTCTTAAAAACTTGTATTAGTTTTTGGTACACCAGTGGTTGTTCTCTTTATTGGATGAGAAGCCTTCTCTTTCGGGATCTACCTTACTGGTTTCAGTTATGTATCTTATATCGATTCAATTTTGAATATGATGATTTGTTGCAATGGTTGTTAAAATAAGATGTTTCTCGGAATAATTATTTCAGCCCTTTTTGATTTCGACTATGTTCCTCCTTTCTCTCTTTTCTGAGTTAAGGTACTCCTTGTTGTTTATCTTCTAAACCTAAAGGAAGTTATATTTTTTTCTCTCTCTTCCTATTATTCTCTTCTATTATTCATCCTTTCATGAAATCAACCTATTTGGTTGTTTTAGTTTAAGAAGATTAAATAGTAGATAGTTAGAGGAAATATCTTCTTTTCCTTTTTCCCCTTAACAAATACTTGCTACGGAGGTAAGGATTTTGATGCGTGACTACCTTAAGGTTTATGTAATGGAAATTATGCTTTATAGAAATTTTTGATGATAAACATGAGACTTAGGCTTAAGTTGGCTTAAATTTGAAAGATATATATTAATCAGGAAAATATTAATTTTGCGTCCATGCTTGAATAAGTTCAATGTTTGACAAAATTGAATGTGGGTTGGTTCCTTGTTGAAAATATGGGTAAATCCTCCTTTAACGTTTATTGGATCTGGAATGTTGTCAACTATGTGAACTTCTATTGTTTTCGCAAAACGGATTAAGGGAAAGACATTGTTTGATAAAGACTCGATATGGAAGGTATGAAATGCATTATCCTCTGTTGAAACTTGAGTTTCTTTGAATCTCGATTATTTTGGTTGGGCTATGCTATAATAGTTATTTGGATTCAATGTTTTTTTTAATTCAAAATTTTTTGAAAACAATAGTGATATGTTTACTCCTTCTAAGTTTAGTACGTTTTGAATCTATGAACTCTGTGGGAATGTTAAGAAAGGATTTTCTTCAAATTTGTTCTTTCTTTCTCAAAATCTGGTGAAATACGATTTAACTTCTTTTGGAACTATGTGAGGATATTGTTGTTTCTCTCACCTACATGTTATGAAAGGGTTTGTGAATAACCTTTTTATTGAAATCTATTAACTTTGTTGTAAAAATGGATTATCATAGTGGAACTTTGGATTAGTTAAGTTTTGGTTATTTGAAGGAAATGAGTTGGAATGTTTTGATTTTACTCTTACACTTTTTGTTTGATTTTGAGCACCGACTTGGGGTTAATTCACTTTGATTTTCCTTCATTTTGGTCAAATCTGGGTTGGAGTTCTATCCTTCTTACCCATTGATTGTTTCCTTGATTCTTGTAAATAGGGTACATGGTTGGCTTGGCTGTAATCTTGTATTCATTTCCATTGGGCACATAGGAATACATTGTTGGTATATCTCTCTATTTGGGAAATAAGAGAATGTCTGGGTAGATGCTATCTTCACTGAAATGAATCTAAGGAATCAGTTAGTGAGCTTGTTTCTTAAAAACTTGTATTAGTTTTTGGTACACCAGTGGTTGTTCTCTTTATTGGATGAGAAGCCTTCTCTTTCAGGATCTACCTTACTGGTTTCAGTTATGTATCTTATATCGATTCAATTTTGAATATATTGATGTGTTGCAATGGTTGTTAAAATAAGATGTTTCTCGGAATAATTATTTCAGCCCTTTTTGATTTCGACTATGTTCCTCCTTTCTCTCTTTTCTGAGTTAAGGTACTCATTGTTGTTTATCTTCTAAACCTAAAGGAAGTTATATTTTTTTCTCTCTCTTCCTGTTATTCTCTTCTATTTTTCATCCTTTCATGAAATCAACCTATTTGGTCATTTTAGTTTAAGGAGATTACATAGTAGATAGTTAGAGAAAATATCTTCTTTTCTTTTTCCCCTTAACAAATACTTGCTAGGGAGGTACGCATTTTGATGCATGACTACCTTCAGGTGTATGTAATGGAAATTATGCTTTATAGAAATTTTTGATGATAAACATGAGAATTAGGCTTAAGTTGGCTTAAATTTGAAAGATATATATTAATCAGGAAACTATTAATTTTACATCTATGCTTGAATAAGTTCACTATATTTTCTGATGAGATTCACTGTTTGACAAAATTGAATGTGGGTTGGTTGCTTGTTGAAAATATGGGTAAATCCTCCTTTAACCTTTATTGGATCTGGAATGTTGTCAACTATGTGAGCTTCTATTTTTTTCACAAAACGGATTAAGGGAAAGACATTGTTTGATAATGATTCGATATGGAAGGTATGAAATGCATTATCCTCTGTTGAAACTTTAGTTTCTTTGAATCTCGATTATTTTGGTTGGGCTATGCTGTAATAGTTATTTGGATTCAATGTTTTTGTGAATTCAAACTTTTTTGAAAACAACAGTGATATGTTTACTCCTTCTAAGTTTAGTACGTTTTGAATCTATGAACTCTGTGGGAATGTTAAGAAAGGATTCTTTTCGGATTTGTTCTTTCTTTCTCAAAATATGGTGAAATACGATTTAACTTCTTTTAGAACTATGTGAGGATATTGTAGTTTCTCTCACCTACATGTTATGAAAGGGTTTTTGAATAACATTTTGATTGAAATCTATTAACTTTGTTGTAAAAATGGATTATCTTAGTGGAACTTTGGATTAGTTAAGTTTTGGTAATTTGAAGGAAATGAGTTGGAATGTTTTGATTTTACTCTTACACTTTTTGTTTGATTTTGAACACCGACTTGGGGTTAATT
This sequence comes from Taxus chinensis, assembly GCA_019776745.2. NCBI lineage: Eukaryota > Viridiplantae > Streptophyta > Pinopsida > Cupressales > Taxaceae > Taxus > Taxus chinensis. The sequence goes on along the minus strand of CM034151.1, from coordinate 315,348,165 downwards.
CACTTTGATTTTCCTTCATTTTGTTCAAATCTGGGTTGGAGTTCTATCCTTCTTACCCATTGATTGTTTCCTTGATTCTTGTAAATAGGGTACATGTTTGGCTTGGCTGTAATCTTGTATTCATTTCCCTTGGGCACATAGGAATAAATTGTTGGTATATCTCTCTATTTGGGAAATAAGAGAATGTCTGGGTAGATGCTATCTTCACTGAAATGAATCTAAGGAATCAGTTAGTGAGCTTGTTTCTTAAAAACTTGTATTATTTTTTGGTACACCAGTGGTTGTTCTCTTTATTGGATGAGAAGCCTTCTCTTTCGGGATCTACCTTACTGGTTTCAGTTATGTATCTTATATCGATTCAATTTTGAATATGATGATGTGTTGCAATGGTTGTTAAAATAAGATGTTTCTCGGAATAATTATTTCAGCCCTTTTTGATTTCGACTATGTTCCTCCTTTCTCTCTTTTCTGAGTTAAGGTACTCCTTGTTGTTTATCTTCTAAACCTAAAGGAAGTTATATTTTTTTCTCTCTCTTCCTGTTATTCTCTTCTATTATTCATCCTTTCATGAAATCAACCTATTTGGTCGTTTTAGTTTAAGGAGATTACATAGTAGATAGTTAGAGGAAATATCTTCTTTTCCTTTTTCCCCTTAACAAATACTTGCTAGGGAGGTAAGGATTTTGATGTGTGACTACCTTCAGGTGTATGTAATGTAAATTATGCTTTACAGAAATTTTTGATGATAAACATGAGACTTAGGCTTAAGTTGGCTTAAATTTGAAAGATATATATTAATCAGGAAACTATTAATTTTACGTCCATGCTTGAATAAGTTCACTATATTTTCTGATGAGATTCACTGTTTGAAAAAATTGAATGTGGGTTGATTCCTTGTTGAAAATATGTGTAAATCCTCCTTTAACGTTTATTGGATCTGGAATGTTGTCAACTATGTGAACTTCTATTGTTTTCACAAAACGGATTAAGGGAAAGACATTGTTTGATAAAGATTCGATATGGAAGGTATGAAATGCATTATCCTCTGTTGAAACTTGATTTTCTTTGAATCTCGATTATTTTGGTTGGGCTATGCTGTAATAGTTATTTGGATTCAATGTTTTTCTGAATTCAAACTTTTTTGAAAATAACAATGATATGTTTACTCCTTCTAGGTTTAGTACGTTTTGAATCTATGAACTCTGTGGGAATGTTAAGAAAGGATTTTGTCCGGATTTGTTCTTTCTTTCTCAAAATCTAGTGAAATACGATTTAACTTATTTTGGAACTATGTGAGGATATTGTTGTTTCTCTCACCTACATGTTATGAAAGGGTTTTTGAATAACCTTTTGATTGAAATCTATTAACTTTGTTGTAAAAATGGATTATCTTAGTGGAACTTTGGATTAGTTCAGTTTTGGTTATTTGAAGGAAATGAGTTGGAATGTTTTGATTTTACTCTTACACTTTTTGTTTGATTTTGAACACCGACTTGGGGTTAATTCACTTTGATTTTCCTTCATTTTTTTCAAATCTGGGTTGGAGTTCTATCCTTCTTACCCATTAATTGTTTCCTTGATTCTTGTAAATAGGGTACATGGTTGGCTTGGCTATAATCTTGTATTCATTTCCATTGGGCACATAGGAATACATTTTTGGTATATCTCTCTATTTGGGAAATAAGAGAATGTCTGGGTAGATGCTATCTTCACTGAAATGAATCTAAGGAATCAGTTAGTGAGCTTGTTTCTTAAAAACTTGTATTAGTTTTTGGTACACCAGTGGTTTTTCTCTTTATTGGATGAGAAGCCTTCTCTTTCAGGATCTACCTTACTTGTTTCAGTTATGTATGTTATATCGATTCAATTTTGAATATGATGATGTGTTACAATGGTTGTTAAAATAAGATGTTTCTCGGAATAATTATTTCAGCCCTTTTTGATTTCGACTATGTTCCTCCTTTCTCTCTTTTTTGAGTTAAGGTACTCATTGTTGTTTATCTTCTAAACCTAAAAGAAGTTATATTTTTTTCTCTCTGTTCCTGTTATTCTCTTCTATTATTCATCCTTTCATGAAATCAACCTATTTGGTCGTTTTAGTTTAAGGAGATTACATAGTAGATAGTTATTGGAAATATCTTATTTTCCTTTTTCCCCTTAACAAATACTTGCTAGGGAGGTAAGGATTTTGATGCGTGACTACCTTCAGGTGTATGTAATGGAAATTATGCTTTACAAATTTTTTCGATGATAAACATGAGACTTAGGCTTAAGTTGGCTTAAATTTGAAAGATATATATTAATCAGGAAACTATTAATTTTTGATTTTTTTGGTTCTTCCTAAATCTTGTTGTAGAGAATGAATGTGCTTGGTTCTGGTTATTGTTGATAAATTACATTAATGTTTAACATAGGAGATCATTTCTTCTCAAAATTTTCCCTATTATTAGTAGATCATTAGAGTTATTACCTCTCTTGATCAGGATTGAATGAATTTGGAAATGAACTATAGATAACTATAGTAAGAATTGAGGTAAGTAATTTAGATTAAATATTACTTATCTAATGTACACTTCTAGTAAAATCATTGATTGAAGAGTGTTGATTGATCATGATATTTACTTAATGAAATGTGGTTGTGTGCATTGTTCTTCTTTTTATGATCCTTGTTCTTTATGAAGTATCTAGTTGAATTGCTTTATTATTTCGTAAAAGTATAGTTCTTCTTATGAGAAAGTTAGTTGAAAGCACATCATTTTAATGTTTAGTGCTTATCATGCTCAGTTCGACAAACTGACTCGTGCTAGAAATTTTTGCAGATGGATTCTGTAAGTGATAAAAGAGGACAAGTTATTTTATGATGATTCTTATGTTTACCTAAAAGTTGGATCTTTTATGGGGAATTATGATTCTCACTAAAATGTAATTAGCAAGGGAATAATTTTTATTCTTACTTAAGTTTATTAATATTTATTGGCATGAAAGATGTTTGAAATTGTTAGACTTGTAAAATGTGTATTTACTTGACAAATGGAAAAAGGATTGAGTGATATTTGTACTTGATGTGTCACTCTCTTTGGACATACTTTAAAGGGAATTTGTAAACTTATCCCTATTCTCTCAGAAACATATCTATTTTGAATCATTCTAGTTGGACTCAAATGAAATAGATAAAAAGGGAATTGATATGCTATTCTTTTATTAAATGCAAATTTTAATTTGGCTTGTATAGATGAACATTCAACTAGTTCATTATGGTATATTAGTTGACATTAATAAAAGAGTAGTTTACTTATGATTTCCAGTATAAAGTAAATGGTTGCAATGAACCCTAACTAATTTAATTCAAAGGAAAGACAAACAACCTATAGGGATAATCATTCCATTAAGACCTCTTTTCAGAATCATACTCAAATGAGATTTGGAGGGAACAAGGTATACTCCTTGTTAAATAAAAAATCATAATAAGATAACTGAAAATGAATAAATATAGATATAATAAATAGACTTCGTTATAATGAAGTCTTTTATTAAGGAATCCAAATCTAAATTCAATCATTCTTAAACTTGGTTAAGCTAAGTAAGATAATATTATAGTTGGTATTTTGATTATATTTATAAGTATGAGTCTTAAAATAATATAACAAGGGATGAAACATAAACCTTAGGGAAGAGGTATTGGTCACATATTTATCTGCATGTCAATTGTAAATCATTTATGGAAGGCACCCGTAATGATCAAATAAATTAAGAATCAGTACGATTGCTGAATTGAAATCTTAATTAAGAAGATAAATAAGTGTTTAACTTCTTAAATGGATATGTACCTCTAGATGGAGTGATTTTGTAGGATGTTGGTACACACCAACTATAGTACTATGTCATCTTGAAGACTAGGATCTTCATGAGGATACAGTGTTGAAGCTGACACATCACAACACCCTTCCAAACTGGACCATCTAGATCTACATAAACTCAGACTTGGCCTTAGTTTTAATCTAGGTTAGTTTAGGGGCATGATTTTGTATAGGGGGTAACTCATGATGACTAAAGGTAACTAGACACATGCAATTGATGTATGTTGATTGAGTATGTCCATGTACCCTTAGTCACCGCGAGTGATTTTCTATACCAACCCATGTTGCTAACCTAGGTTAAGGTTAAACCTTGGACAAGTGGACTAACAGGAGTAAGTAAGGACCATTCTAGATAACAAATGAAGTGGGGTGAAGAATGTATTCCATTTGACGAGTATTCTATCTAGGAATATGAAAATGCATAGCATGTGAAAATATTTGGCCAAAGTATCGCAAGTTGTTTGTTGTGTTATCCTAAGTCACCTAGTTTAAGAAGAAAGATTTCAGATGAATATTGGTAACAAATATTCAAATAGGCCTCTTAAATAGTACACTTCAATACCCAAAAAATGGGGTAAGATAACCAAGTATACTTAGTATATGATACATTGACTTAAAATGAGAGATTGGTAAGAAACCGAGTCATGAAATGAGAGATTGATGAAACTTTAAGTCATGAAATGAGAGATCGACAGTTCACCAAGTTATTACAGTTGCATATGGTTATCATTTATAAGATTGATTGGCGTGGAATGTTTGTTCTAAATTATGATTATTTGGAACATAGAACATTATTTAAAAACATGAAATGTGTGTTCTAAATCATGATTATTTGTAACAAAGAACTCTATTAAAAAAAAAAAAAATTCCCTTGTTTCTAAAGCTTTAAAATGGGAATGTTACAAAGTAATACATACTCCTTATGAGCTTCCAAAATAAATCAAGTATTGAAAATGACTGAACAATTCCAACAAATCAAAAGAAGTATAAATCAAAGGCTTAAACACACAACCAAATGACTTAACAAGTCCGTGGAGTGATAAATTATTTGCCAAGCAACTCCAAATAATTATTCCCTTGAATCCCCAAGTCATAGGTCTGCAACTAGAAGCAACACAATAATACCCAAATTCAAAAATTATTGAAGAAATCCTCTCTCCTTAAGAATCCAGAAAGGTTTAATCAAAGCCAAGGCATAGTAAAAATAATTTATTACCTGCATTTTTCTATCATACAGGAAAAAAAATTATGTTAAGGAAAGCGCCACAATTTTTAATGCAACCCAAGCTTCCTACTTAACTTAAGTCAAACCAAACAAGGTTGCTTACATTTCAAACAAGATATCTATTAAATTTTTGACTTCAACTCAAGCTCATGCTAATATATTTAAAACATAATCTTGCAGATAGCCTAATCAATAACAACGAGACCTAGATCATTATTTCAATAGGGTCTAAAATCATACACAAAAGCAATAAAAAAATCACAAGAAGAGAGATCATATCAACAAAGTAAATCTAGTTTGTTTGCAAGAGAAGAGTTCTTTTAATGAAGACACTTAAGTAAAAGAAAAAAAACTTAATGGGTAGAGCCTATCATTCCTGATAGCAGCTTCTCCATCACTGATTTCATAGAATATCTCTGAGAACAACTTCAACACCTTCTTCTTTGCCATGAAATGTCAACAGAACCTTCAACTCTTTCCCCTTCCCTTTATAGTTTCCACAGTGCCCTTTAAGAGCTCAAAGCCATTGAAAAATTATAGTCATGGAAGAGCTACCAACTTTGCAAGTATCAAACTAAAGTTTCAAAGGATAGAAACAACACCATGCAAAGCCCAAACTTGAAACAAAAAAATATCAAAACAAACAAACTCCTCATGCACCTTCCTAGGCAGTTTTTCACCAAATTCAAAAACATTAAATGCTAAAGGACTGACAGTTCCCTCCAATTTCTACACCACCTCCATCTCCACATTTAGCACTATCAACTTTTAAATTTTGCATGTAACTAAGCTTGATGGATATGATAGTGCATCTTCCCCTATCTTTTCCCAAATTCCCATGCCAAAGTTGGCGGAGTAGGAGATAAGGATGAATTAATTCCCATTCAATTACCTTGAAACTGATGCCACTGACTATCTAATGTCCATGTGTTCCTTAGACCCCTTTTAGGCTAGCCACATTTTAGTTAGGTTAACATAAGTTTATGAAATCAACATAGGTCAATAGGTAGGTTTCTAGGTTAAGTCACCACATTATAATTTCAAAAGATTGCAATGACATAGGTTAGGTTTAGCTTTAGGTTAGTCACTAACATTTAGTCATAGATATAATAGGTTCCCAATTAAAGCAACATTGCATCCTAAACAAAATAAGAAACTGCTATGACATCTGCATACAATATACAATAGGGTCTAAAGACTTCATCAATTCTCTAGCATAGTCGGAATCCAATGATCAACTGATCTAACAGACTTGGTCATTTTGACCACAATAAATTATGAATTAAAAGCATACCTTGGATCAATGGAATTAGGAAGATTTTATAAAAATTGAACCCGGATTTCTCATTCAAGCAACAAACTAATTCATTAGAATGAAGTGGGTTGTTCTTATGAAATATAGTAAAACATGACAAAATGTACCTGCACAAAGGATGAATTATTTTCTATTGTAAACATGATTTCCAAAGCCATAAGAGTACCCCGTCTTAAGACCAAATCACCTGTCAACATTTGCATCTTTTTAAAGAAGAATTTCTATTAGGTTCCTGTCATGCTAGAGGCATTACATACCTCCCTCCTAAAAATCATCATTGTCTCGATGATTAACTTAGTCAATAATAGATTCAATCAAGATATAATTCCTTCCTTTGTATTTCATAACAAAACCAAATTTGAAAAATTCAAAATTTCATAATTATTCAGCTTAAAATAGTTGTTTCAATACTAAAGAATTTAGTTTCTACCTAAAACTGGCAGATTTATTGATATACAAAGAATAAACTCTTGATGTTTTATCAAACCACATAATCAATTCTATTTAAACAAATATGGAAAATCAAGTTTGATATCTTTTAAGTATTCCCAGGTTACACTTTCTTAGTTAAACTAGTCCCACTAGACCTTACATTGACTTATTTCACAATTTCTTAAGTTTATCTCGTGAGTTTCCACAACTTGGATGGGTTTAACCACGATTATTCCTGGGTCTTGTACCTATAAGGAATTCCAATTTAACACATGTGATAAATCTGAAACGTATTTCTAGAGAAAAATATATGAAAAAAATCATGCATTCGTGATAAAACAAGAAGTAAAGCTAAATGATAAGCTACGAGGTTGATTATTTCAACAATTTCAAAGGGTCCCACATAACAAGGTGATAACTTGGCAGCCTTGACAAAAGATATAGAACTCTTTTTTGGTCTAACCCACAAAAATACCTTCTCACCAAGTTCTAATTTCTTGTCAACCATTTTTAAGTCTACATAACTCTTTTGCCTATTTACAAATTCCTTCAACCGTTCACAAATCATTTTAAATTGTTGTTCCATTTCAGTAAAGATTTCAGGTCCATTACCTCTCTATCCTCTATGTTATCCCAGCTAACAAAAGTTTGAAATTTCCTTCCGTATAATGCCTCGAAAGGTGTTATCTTTAGAGAGGCATGATACATGTTATTATATGAAAATTCATATAATGGAAGATACTCTTCCCATTTATACTGTTTATCCATGTAATACATTCGTAACATATCTTCCAAAACTTGGTTAACTCTTTCAGTCAGCCCATCTGTTTCTGGATAGTATGCGGAACTAAAATTCAGTTTACTCCAGAAATATGCTTCCTACAACTCAACGCATATGCCACTCCATTTTCCTTCGCTTTAATATAATTTATGTCAAAATCATACTGAGATAGAAATTCTAACTATCTTCGTTGTATTGCATTCAGATTTGGCTAAGTGAAAATATACTTCAGCCCAAGATGATCAGTCTTTAGTTCAAAAGGTCTACCAAGAAGATAATGCGTCTATACTTGAAGTGTATGGAGAATAGAAGCAAGCTCTAGGTCACGCGGAGCATAATTTGGTTCATCTAACTTGAGTTTTCTACTATCATAAGCTATAACTTGCTCGTTTTGCAACAAAATACCTATGAGACCCTCCCCAAAAGATCTATTACTACAGTAAAGTCTCCTTTAGGATGAGGTACAACCAAAATATGTGCAGATGTTAACTGATCCTTTAGAGTCTGAAATGTAGATTCACATTTTTCATTCCATAAAAATTTATTATCTTTCTTTTGCAATGAAGTGATTGGTGTAGTAACTTTTGAAAATTCTTTTAAAAACTTCCTATAGTAACCAAGAAGACCCATGAAGCTTCTAACTTCATGTAAATTCTTAGGTGCAGGACACTTAGTTATTACAACAATTTTTGAGGGATCTATAACTACTCCATCCTTGCTTATGACATGTCCCAAATAGTGCACTTCCGTCTCGAAAAAAGAACATTTGGACAATTTACCATACAACCTTAACTTTCTTAATATTTGCTGAAATGTCTTCAAATGCTCATGATGCTCATTAATTATTTTAGAATATATGAGAATATCATCCAAGAATACAAGCAAAAATTTGTCCAATTATTCTTGATAAATATTATTCATTAAAATTCATAAACGCTACAGGTGCATTCGTAAAAAGAAAATGGTAAAACTATGAATTCATAATGTTCTTACCTTGTTCTAAAAGTTGTTTTATGAATATATTCATCCTTGATTCTTAATTAATGATATCTAGATCGAAGATCTATTTTAGAATAAAATGATGCACCACACATATGATCAAATAGATCATCAATTCTTGGAAGTGGATATTTATTTTAATATTTTCTTTGTTTAACATCTTATAATCAATGCACAATCTAAGTGTTTCATCCTTCTTTTTCAAAAAAATTACCAGTAATCCCCAAGGCGAGACACTTGGCCTAATTAATCCTTTACTCAATAATTCTTGCAAATGTGCCTTAAGCTCTACTAATAAAATGGTATTCATTCCATATGGTGCGTTGGAAATAGGTTTGGTTCCCATCTTGATCTCAATCATGAAATCAAACTTCTGTTTGGGCGGAAGATCTGGTAACTCTTTCGGAAACACATCACTGAAATTTCGTAATATCAGGTACCTATCCAAGAAGTCACTACTTTAAATGACCATTTCAAAAAATTTTAATACATAAAAAGTGCAACCTTTGTTTTTAGCCTTTTTAAGTTGCTTAGATGACAATTTCTTAACTGAAATCTCATGTTTTTATCCCCTGAATGTCTGCTGTTTTCTGCAGGTCATCATGAAAACTAATATGTTTTTCAAAATAATCAACCTTTTCCTTATGTTCAGCTAGCTAGTTAACACCTATGATTACATCATAATACCCCAAAGGAGCAACATAAAGGTCAACTTCAGTGGAAAAACTAGGCAAGTCAAGGAATGCTCCAAAAAGACACATACTAACTATGTGAACAACATTATTTCCATAATGTACAATCCATGATTTATCCATTTTTCCATCTTTTATTTTTAATTTTGAAGATAATTTAGTAGAAATAAAGCATTTAGTAGCTCCAGTATCAAAAAGTATAGTTACAGGTATACCAAATAACTTACCTAGCACTTCTATAGGCATAACTTACTTTTTAGCTTGTTTGTCAGCTACTCCAACATGAATCTTATGTTGCTGATTTTAGTCATCCTTCCTCAAAGGACACTGATTTGCATAATGATCCTTGCCACAGTTGTAACAACTTCCTACAGGTCCCTTCTGAGGCTGAAATTTATTTTCAACCTTAAAGTTATCATTCTGACTCCCATAGGACTTATGTTCATTATTATTGTTCTTGACAAAAAAAATCATACATTAGTAGCAGGTTTATTTGCTGCAGTTTTCTTGTTATTATACGTACCAAATTTGTTTTTCATACCAAACTTCTTCCATGGTTCCTTTTAGGGTGCAAGGGACGAAGAACAATTTAGAAATTTCTTTCTGATTTATTCCTTATGGGAAGAGATCGCTTTCAATTTCTGCTCTTGCCTTATGGCTTTTTCAACAACCCCTTCAATAGTGGTTGGGATGTGAAAATCCACTTCACCGCCTATAATGGGATTTAATCCCATAATGAATTATCATATCCTGAACTTCTCGTTAGTTTGATACTGAGTTATGTACTTAAGGAGCTTAGTAAATCTCTCCTAGTACTTTGTTACAGTTAACTTTCCTTGAGCTAAGTTCTGAAATTCAGTCATTTTCTGATCATAGTAAAGTTGTGGCAGCCATTGTTGCAATTTTTTTTAATTTTTTTTTATCCCAAGTGATTTTTGTTTCATCAATGTTTAACTCAGCCTTATGGTTATCCCACCAAGAAGATGCCTCATGGGAAAGATGATAAGCTCCCCATATTGCTTTTGTTTCCTCAGAGAAGTTCCTTATTGCAAAGTACTTCTCCATTTCACTGAGCTAGTTCTCAGCTCCATCTCCTAGTGTAGTGCCATCAAACTTGGGTGGACTTATCCTTTTTATGTCATTAGTGAGTTTCGATGCCAATCTAGCCTTTTTTATTCTCAGGTTGATTAGGTGCATTTGCATTAACAATGGCTGCATTATTGTTATCAACGCACAAATTCCTAACATTGGCATTGTCCACAGGAGGTGGTTGATTGTTATTACCAACATATTCTTCCTCCTCATTACACATTACTTGTTGTTCAAGTATAGCCAGACGATATCTTGTGTCTAAGAGGGAAATAAGGATCTCATCGAGTATTTGGGCAGTAGTTGCTTCTTCATTTGGTGGTGGGTTATTTGCAGCATTTCCTCTCATTCTAACCATTTTTTGTTAACAAGAAAACTTAAGTTTTTATAAGATTATGGGCACAATAGGTCCAAGAACTGCAACCTTAAGCTCTGATATCAAGATGTAACATCTCCATTTTAAGACTTTAGAAAAAAATGATTTTTAAAAATAATGTTCTATGTTCTGAATAATCATAATTTAGAACACACATTCTAAGCCAATCCATATCATAATAGAAAACCATATGCAACTGTAAATGACTCGGCGAAACACCGATCTCTCATTCCATGACTTGGTATCATACCAATCTCTCATGTTAAATTAATAATTTTTATACCATGTATACTTGGCTCCCTTACCCTATTCATGGTATTAATTGTTTTTTTTAAGAGGTCTATCTAAATATTTGTTACCAATATTCATCTGAAATCCAACTTCTTAAACTAGGTGACATATGACAATGCAAACAACAACTTGTGATACTTTGGAAAAAGATTTTTAAACATATTGTTCATGTTTATATTCCTGGATGACTTACTCATCAAATGGAATACGTCCTTCACCTCACTTCATCTATTATCTAGAATGGTCTTCACTGACTTCTATCAGTCCACTTGTTCAAGGTGTAGCCCTAGCAAATGTGAGAAACATTGTCTAGTGTGGAGGAGTGCTCGTGGTGAATAAGGTTACATAGACACACCTAATCAACCTAAGTTTATTGCATGTGTCTAGTTACCCTAAGTCATCGTGAGTTGACCTCGACACTAGATCATACCCCTAACTCTACCTAGGGAAGAAATGTGACCAAGCCATATTTATGTAGATTTCAATGATTAAACTTTGAAGGGTGTTGCAACAGGCCAACTGCAACACAATATCCTCATGAGGACCCAAGTCTTCATGAAGGTACTGTACTATAGTTGGTGTGTGCCAACATCTGATTGAGTTCACCTCATCTAGATGAACATATCACAGAAAGAAGTTAAAGACTTATTAATTTTTCCTTATTAAGTGTTAATTTCAGCAGCCATATTGAACAATTAGGTTCATTAATCATTAGGGTTTCAAGTTAAAACTAAAATTAGAGTTGGTATGTAGATACATCTTCCTCCTAACCATTTCATAAGTTTTTATTTTTAATCAATTAACATTTTTAATTTATGTTTCACATAACATATTCAACATACATAACAATGTTGTTATTTACTCACCAACCCAAGCCTTAGCTTACATAAGGTCAGATAAATTTATTTTTATATTAGACTTCAATGGAATGAAGTATAATATATTTAAAGTTCCTTTTCCTACATTTCTAATTCTATTTAAGGAACTCATCGAGAGGAAGCACACCCTCTACTATCAAAGACAAATTTCAGATTTATTTCCAAGAGGTTTTAAAAATAGTCTAATAATCATTGCAGGGAAGTTGCCTTCCCTTTTTCTTATAAAGTATTAATGTTCATATGGAACCCCATTACATTTTACAAGTTATCATCATGGTTTCATTTGTCCTAATACATTGTTTTAGTAAAGCCATAATGATTTAGTTGAATGGCCAATCACAAAAGTCAAGTTTAATAAGTTGCATTTAATTAAGAGGGTGGTATATCTAGTACCCTTAACCTTTATTCATTTTAAATCAACCCAAGAGGTTATATTACTTATAGATATAAAGAAAGTAGAGATAAGATTATAATTTCCTTAACAAAATACCCAAAAAGATTACTCATCAAGTTCAAAAGAAACCCAAAAATCTTTATTTCTTCAGAATGGAATTGATACATTATAAGTCCAAGCACTTTAGACATTTCTAAAATCAACAGTTACAACAAAATCCATTACAAGTAAAAATTTCATTTCCAACAAAATACATCTCAATAATGATACGTATTTCATCATAAAATATCCAGTCTCTTTGGTAATCAAATGTAACATCCTAAAGATATTTTCTCCTTTCATCACTTACGAGGTCCATATGCAAAATTTCTAGCATGGGCCAGCTCATTGAACTGAGCATGAAAAAAACTAAACATTAAAATGATGTGCCTTTAGCTAACTGTTTCATAAAGATAACTCTGTTGTTATGAAATAGTCCAGAACAATACAAAAATACATAACAAAAGAAATCACCATTCACAAATGAGAGAGAGAAAATAGGTGGTAAACTATATCATAATTAAGAATAATTCATGATATAAATAAATTCATTTTTACTTATTGTTTTACCTAAAAAATATTTAAAACAATATTCCAGATAAGAACTATTTCAAAGAAAACACACTTTTCCTTTCATATTTTGTTCTACATGATTTACTTCTCAATTATTCCTATCTAACCTGAGAAGATAATTGTCCCTACAATTTCATAGGAATAGTTCAACACTAGATTGAACAATAGTATTTCCATTCCAACATATCTATCCACCTAGATTCATCTTAAATCTGGGATGCCAAGATCAACTACAAACATAGGAGTAAGTTTAGGATAGTTCTAGCATCTTATCTTGGAAAGAGTTTCTGATGTAAGAATACTATAATTAAAATTCAAAATTAGAAACTAATTAAATTCAAGTTCAGAACTAAATAGATTTCAACAAAGGAAAGATCAATTTGGCATGCAATTGGAACTAAACACACAATCCCCAAAGAGATATGTCATTACCAAAGTTTAAGTCAAAAGAGTAGAATAATTAGATTTAACAATCCACTTCAACTCCTTCAACCACTCCAATATTTTTCTCTAAACAAAAGGCTTACTCAAAATACTTTCCATCCAAACACAACAATCCATCTAAGTTACCTTTGTTTCAGCTTAACTGACCTATCGCAACTGGACTTAATTCCTTAAGAAAATCCTAGTGAAGGCACTATGACTAGAAAACCCATATTGTTTCCAAGATTAGAGTTCTTTTAATGGATACACTTAAGTAAAAGGAAAACAACTTAATGTGTAGAGCCTATCATGTCTGATAGAGCTTCTCCTTGATTTGTATAATATTTCCAATTAGCTCTTCAATAGCCTCTTCTTCTCCAAGAAACATCAACCAAATTTTAGTAATTTAACATCTTATTATAGATTTTATAAAGTCCAGAAATAGCTCCAAGTAATACAAAAATAACCAATCAAGCAAGAGTCAAACTAGAGATTCGATGAGAAGAAAAACATCATGTAGAGGTCAAGCTCAAAAATGAACAGAAGAACACAACAACCATGCAAAACCCATCATGAATTTTTTCCTAGTCTGTTTTTCCACTTTCAAAAATATTAAATGCTAAAGGATTGACAGTTCCCTCCATTTTCCACACCATCGCCATCTCTACATTTAGCATGGTCCAATTTTAAATTTTTCCCAAATCGTTTCTCAAATGCCCATGCCAAAGTTGGTGGAGTAGGAGATAATAATGAATTAATTCCCATTTAATGTTTTGAAACTTATTCCACTGACCACCCTTTGTCCATTGTGTTCCACACATCCCCTTTTTGGTTGGCCATACCTTAAGTTAGGTTACATTAGTTTAGGAAAACAACTTAGGTTTATAGATAGGTCCATGGTAAGTCGAGGTCCCTCCTTATCCTTTTTCCTTCTCATTTAACATAGGTCATAAAAGCTTAGGTTAGGTTTTAACCCCTAGGAGAGAGTCATTAGTTTTGAAACTTAGTTAAATTAGGTCCAAAGACCTCAAATGACATATCGTCCTCAAAATAATAGAAAATAGGATCCAGAATCATGACGGGTCATATAATGAGTACAAAGTAAAGACCTATGAAGAGGGTCATTTACAACTCTCACATACTCCAGATCAGAACTTCATCCTTTTTTCCAAATTGGACATCAAGTAGACTAAACATGCAAATTAGAAGCATACCTTGGATCAATGGAATTGATCCAAGGTAATGTTGTTTGATTCCTCTAAGATTATGAAAACTGAAATTCAAATTCATAAACTCGTGCAGTGAATTTATCCTACATAACAAAGATGAATTTCTTCCTTTTTAATTGTGTAATAATACAATAGAATGTACCTGTTTAATAGATGAATCATTTTCTACTACAAACATGATTTCCAAAGTCATAAGAGTACACAGTATTAAGACAAAATCATCTTCCAACATTTGTATCTTTTTAAATTAGAAATCATCATTGGTACTAGTCATGTTTGGAGGCGTTACAAGAACATAATATTTGGATCTTAGTGGTCATTAGATTTTTAAAAAATAAAGTATGATATTGTGAGCTTAGCACCCAATATGTTATGCCACAACATAATATTTAGAGCTTAGCGATTGCTAGGTTTTAACAAAATAAAGTAAGATATTGTGTTTAGTGACCGCTAGGTTATGCCACGACATAATATTGGAGCATAGCGTTCGTCAAGATTTAACAAATTAAATTAAGATATTATGAGCTTAGCGGACGGTGGGTTATGCCAAAACATAAGGTTTGGATCTTAGCGGTCACTAGGATTTAACAAATTAAATTAACATATTTCGAGCTTAGCGGGCCGCTAGGTACTTCCACAATATAATATTTCGAGCTTGTGGGTCACTAGAATTTAACAAATTAAATTAAAATATTATGAGCTTATCGGCTGCTAGGTTATGCCACAACAGAATATTTGAAGCTTACGGTCGGTAGGATTTAACGAATTAAATTAACATATTTTGAGCTTAGTGGCTGCTCAGTACTTCCACAATATAATATTTCGAGCTTAGGGGTCACTAACATTTAAAAAGTTAAATAATGATATTTTGAGTTTAGTATCTACTAGGTTATGCCACAACATAATATTTAGAGCTTAGCGATTGCTAGGTTTTAACAAAATAAAGTAAGATATTGTGTTTAGTGACCGCTAGGTTATGCCACGACATAATATTGGAGCATAGCGTTCGTCAAGATTTAACAAATTAAATTAAGATATTATGAGCTTAGCGGACGGTGGGTTATGCCAAAACATAAGGTTTGGATCTTAGCGGTCACTAGGATTTAACAAATTAAATTAACATATTTCGAGCTTAGCGGCCGCTAGGTACTTCCACAATATAATATTTCAAGCTTGTGGGTCACTAGCATCTAAAAAATTAAATAATGATATTTTGAGCTTAGCATCCGCTGGGTTATGCCAAAACATAATATTTGGATCTTAGTGGTCACTAAGATTTAACAAATTAAATTAACATATTTCAAGCTTAGTGGCCGCTAGGTACTTCCACAATATAATATTTCGAGCTTATGGGTCACTAACATTTAACAAATTAAAGAATGATATTTTGACTTATCGTCTGCTAGGTTATGCCTCATCATAATAGTTGGATCTTAGTGATCATTATGATTTAACAAAATAAAATAAGATATTGTGAGTTTAATGTGTGTATTTAGATAAGTATAACATTTGAAATATATACACGAACATTCATTCAATTCTAAATATAATCTATTTACATATTATATGTATTTCATTTCCTTCCCGCTATGCTCCAATATTGCCACTCATGATTCATTGCAGTTACTGCTAAATTATGGGCCGGTGTTGATCCGGGTCCTCGTGTAAAGTTGCTTCCTGAGTTTTTTGCACCTGTGTGGGGTATGTTGTATCATGTTACTTTTCTGCCGCAAGAACGTCTTCTTTACAAATCTTTCTTATGTCCATAATAGGATTTTTAAAGAACACACTAACCTTGTCAAGTGACATCTGCTAAGTAACATTTGATATTTTTGTGATTTCCTTTAGAGTCTCTATTTTTTGTATTTTTTCCCTAGTTTGGGAGACAATCTCAATTACTGCTGAAGTTTCTCATTCATTTTCCTATGCTATTCTCCTTTGAAAATTAACAAGAATTGCTTAAGTAATATATCAAACTCTTCACTAGAAACTAATTCATGATTTTCCTTAAATACTTCCATAGCTAAGGCTTCTACAAAAATATAATTTCCTCTCAAAAATATGTCATCAAACTGAAGAGATAGTTTTCTTGCATGGTCATTCCATTCCCTACATATTTCCTTGGTATAATTGGCATATGTATGACATATACCAATATCGTCTATGGTTATGATTGAAGGTTCTTTACAAATGCCTTTCTCAATAACCTACCCCATATATATTAACATTTTATGCATCCATCCCACCGTTTTAATGATATTTCTGGTCTTCTTTAGGTAGGATTTTTCCTTTATATTTTCCTCGATGCATTAATTTATAGCATTTTACAGGCCATGTAATGCCTCTTCTACATATAAAACTGTACCCGTAGGAACTATGGCCTTTAATTGAGTTTCAAGCTCTGTATGTCTAGCACGTATGCCTTTCACTACTTCTATGGCTACTTCAGTTGTAGCCCTTATCAAGGGCTCCAGATCTTCCTCATATTGCACCACTTGGGAGCCTTTGGATTTCCATTTATTTGTAAGAGAGAAGAGGTAATTTGAAGTTTCACCCATACAATGGCTTACTATGTTAACATATTCTTTTTGGTTAGCCTTTTCAAGGTTCCCGTCCTCAGATTGAATTCAATGTTTACTAAGGGCTCCTCTTGTACCTCCCAATCTAGTTTTTCTTTGTGAGAAATTATGAATTGATCAACCCAATCTTGTCTCACTTCATGTCGAGTAGAGGGAGAGGATTGAGATGGTTGCAATGGGGCTGCCCTGACTGAGATTTCAATTAGCATTACCTTTTCTTCTTCATCTGAAGAAGTTAAGGCATATGCCATAAAATTTAGATCTTTAATTGATGCAGACTTGACTTCTTAAACCTCAAATAGAGTTCAATTGATGTAGGAAACCCCAGAGGACCTGGAGAATTGGGAGCGTGACACTTTTCTAAAGGATATGAATAGAATGTTTCCTTTCTCTTTGTAGCCTCCTTTTTAATAGTTCCTCTCAGAGGGGGAACTTACCCTGCCATCTTCATATTCTGCTTAACCAGAATATTATCTATTTGGGTAATCCATACCCAGTCATTGACATCATCCTTGTGTGCATAGGATATATTTATTTATCCTCTACGCGATTCAAGGTGTTTGGAAACTCTTTTCATGCGGTCATATTGCCTTAGAGGGTGTTGGGGTAGATGGAATGAATTTTTATGGGCCAATATAACTTTCAAATCAGGCCACCTATTAAATTTATTGCATCCCACAATGTCTGAGAGGGAAAAAAGTGTTCTAAGCTTCAAATCTCTTTGTACTTTCCAACAATACCGTTATAAATTTGATATGCCACCTTTTATTTTGCCAATTTTTCAAGAACATAGTATGGTAGCTAAAAAATATGTGTAAGGAGTCCCTCAATCATGATAACCATATATTTTGGATAGAATATTACATCTCCCATTTTCATTATGGAAGGGGGGATGCCAAAAACTATTCTGGGTGTCATTATTTAATGTATTTGTTGGTAGAGAGAAGGATACAAAAAAGTATATATATCTTGAATTTGATATCTGAATCAATGGGCATACAAATCTGAATATATTTCATTTAGCTACAAAGGGAACAAAGGAAGCCATTTTTGAAAGAATTGTGAACCGTTGAGAACACCATATACTGCATTTAAAAGATATGAAGCCATGTAAAATGATTTCATATTGTCCACGATTTTTTTCTTTAGCTCACCAAATTGAAACTAACAAAGTTCCCTAACAAATCAGTTTCAATAATCATAGAAGGTAATATTGCCTTCATCAATAAATTTTCTTAGCTGATAGGAACCTTGTCTTCATCAATAATCATAGAAAGTAAAGGGAGCCAGGAAACATCAACTATAGAGATAGAATGTTTTCCATATAATTTGTTCATGAGGGCCATTCCAATACAAAATCCTTGTCTAAACCTCTTAATAAGGATATCGCTAAGATCATAATCATTCATATTATCTATTGGGTCCACAAACGTATTCCGTAAAACAACTCTTACTTCCCTTGTGGCCATCCAAGACTCAACTGTATATGTATTGTACAAGGTGTCCGACTGTGGTAGTTTATAATAACCTCTATTTGCATGTCCAACATAGAAACCTATTATGTTTCTCCATGATTTAGAAAATAAGGTCCACTCCTTGGAATTGGGAATAATTAGATAGGAATCGACCAGTTTTGGAAATGGAAGCACCTCTGGTTTAGCGGCTATTAAATGTATACCATCTCTTTTTATTGCCCTTATGTCTTGAGACCTTAGGGTTTGATCTGACGGGATATTATTTTTTTATACGACATCTACATCAAGAATTTCATTTTGGACTATGGAAAAAATAGTTGAGTAATGCCAAAATTCATGATTTAA
This sequence comes from Taxus chinensis, assembly GCA_019776745.2. NCBI lineage: Eukaryota > Viridiplantae > Streptophyta > Pinopsida > Cupressales > Taxaceae > Taxus > Taxus chinensis. The sequence continues at coordinate 315,329,173 of CM034151.1, read as the reverse complement.
GACAACTCGATCAAACACGGTATCTATAATTCCTCTGGTGTCCACATAGGAATATAAATAAACATCGACGTTCAACGGTGCTTGTTATCTTGCCATGATTAAGAATTGAAGGTCCATGAATGTTGCATCCAATCCCAAAAAATAAACCCATGGAAGACAAAATTAAACCTTAATTTTTAAATTTGTATACATATATTATATTGATACCTTTTTTATGCACTATACATTACATTTCCAAATATGTACATAAATATTTTATTTAGGGCTTAGCTGTAATTTTGGTCTTTCCTGAAATTTAAATGGACCACATAAAATAATCCTTGTTATTCATTACTACTTATTTATAGGAACAACTTAGCAGCCACTAGGAAAAAATCCATTTGGAGTAACAAATATCACCAATGTGTGTCATGGACCTTTAGAATTCAACTACACTATATCCATGTCTGTGGATAAATTTAGTTACAAATTCCATGGAGGGTTCTGCTTTGGCAAGTAAAAATGTTAACTATTAAATTTTTTTATAAGGTACTCATACCGCTTTGTGATGATGGGACATGCCTTCTTAAATGTGGTCGAGGTATGCAAGATTCCCCTTCCACAATAAGCGGATGAATTCCTATGAACCTTGTTAAACATAACCTTCTTTACTAATATATGCAGAGTTCTTCTTGGCCTTCATGACAACAATCATCAACAAAAACATATATTGAGCCAAATGATGTAATTGGGTTTACATACACAATCTTATGTATCCTACTATGAATATTTGGTTAGATAAAAAAAAATCAGTTGATATTTTAATATAATATGTAATGATCTTAGTGGTCACTAAGATCAATCTCAACAAAATACTTAGAGCTTAGCGATCGCTAGGCATCATTCACAATACAACTAGTATTTTACTGAGTAAATTATATCTCTACATGCACTCTTGAGGGGTCAAGACATACATAATTATGATCCCAATAGTTGCTAATCTCAGCCACAACAAAATAGTAAGAGCTTTGAGGTCGCTAGGCTCAACCATACCAAAATATTTAGAGCTTAGTTGTCATTAGGAATCATTCACAGTATAACTATTATTACATAGAGCAAAGTGCTGCTCTACATGCACTCTTGAGGGGTCAAGACATATGTAGTTCTGATCCTAGTGGTCACTACTCCTCCACAAATAAATATTAAGAGCTTAACGATCACTAAGCTCAGCCACAACAAAATATTTAGAGATTAGCAGTCGCTAGAATTTTCAAATATAAAAGCTAATGCAAAATATGTTTGTTGTAGACATTTGGAATTCTATGGGATTATATGTCCTAACAAGAAGATAATCATCAGCAAAAAAAATATTGAGCCAAAAAACATACATTTACATCATGAATTGTATGCCTCTTAGTCTAAATACTTGGTTAGATTAACAAAACATTTAACAACTCAATGTAGGAAATTTTTATCCTAGTGGTCGTTAAGATAAGATTCTACAAAATATTTATAGATTAGTTGTCGCTAGGCATCATTCACTGGACAACTAATATTGTACAGATGAAAATGGTGCAGTACATGCACTCTTGAGGGGTCAAGCCTCACGTAGTTCTCATTAGTTTTTTTTTTGAGATTATTACATAGTGGTCTACGAAAATTCCATGTTATTCATTACTATTTATTGTAAGGATTGGATAAGTGACCATTAGGTAATTTGAAAATAGTGTTTGACTAAAAACATTATAAATGAGCTTAGTGGTCGCTAGGCAGTTTCAAATATAAAAGTCGATGAGAAATATACAAATCAAAGTATGAACTTTTTATCCTAGTGACCATTAAGATCAGTCTCAACAAAATATTTAGAGCTTAGTGGTTGCTAGGCATCATTCATAGGACAACTATTATTACACTAAGTTAAGTACTGCATTACATGCACTCTTAAGGGGTTAAGCCTCACCTAGTTCTCATTTGTTTGTTTTCGATATTATTACATTGTGGTCCTTTACAATTCCCTACTATTCATTAATACTTATTATAGGGAATGGATTAGTGGCCGCTAGATAATTTGAAAATAGTGTTTGACTAACAAAGCATTGTAAAGGAGCTTGGTGGTCACTAGGTAGTTTCAAATATAAAAGTCGAGGAGAAATATACAAATTTAAGTATGAAATTTTGCACAACATCCTAGCGGTCGCTAAGCTCAACCCCAACAAAATATTTAGAGTTTAGACTAAATAATCACTAGGTAATTCTTAATTGAGTAAATATCAATAGAAACTCTCTGCTCAGACATATAATGAATGGCCTTCAAGACGGTAATACAGAGCCAAACAATTTACTTACGTTTACAACACAACTCTTATGCCTCTTAGTCTAAATATTTTCTTAGATTAACAAATCTATGCAATATATTTTGAGCTTAACAGTCACTAAGATCAACATCTACAAAATATTTAGAGCTTAGTGTTCATTAGGCATCATTCGCTGGACAACTATTATTGCACTAAGAAAAGAAATGTTGCAATACATGATTTTTTTATTGGTCAAGCCTTACGTACCTCTAATTAGTTTGTTTCCAAGATGTCTATACCTCTCTTTAATTATTTATAATTGTATCATATTGTCTGGACTATCCCTGACAAAGCCATGTGCTACACTGCATACCCTTAAGAGGGATCAAGCCTTATGTAGTTTTTATCACACACACACACACACACACACACAATTGTATACTTTTTTATTGATATGTGTAGATAAAAATACAATGAGTTTAATTAGAGCTTAGTGTATGTTAGGATTCTCATGGATGCATAAATGGATAGTGTACAACATTCACTGCTAGTCATTATTAGTTATTGAAAGGAATGTGTTAGCGGTTGTTAAGATTCATTACTATGATTTGTTTTTCAACCTATGTATTCAAAATAAGAAACAATGCGAACTATGTGTGTAGCAAAAATTTTGTAGTCCACATGATTATGTGGCTTAGATGTATTATATAGAAAAAACATAACGAGTTTATTTAGGGATTATTTAAATTTAGGGTTCTCCATGAAATTTAAATGGACAACATACTACATTTTGTAATGAATGACTTAGTGAACGCTAGGTAATTTGAATATAGCGTTCAAATAACCAATCAGAGTAGAGGATATTAGAAATTGCTAGGCATTTTATTATATAAAACCCAATGTGAAATATTTGTGTTGCAAATATTTGGCATTCTATAGGATTATGTCTTCTACAAATCAAAGTAAGAAATTTAGAGATTAGCGGTCACTAAGCAATGCCTGGAGAATATATAAAATACACATTTTAACGATTATTATTTCCCTATGCGTGAGTTTAGCCTACGACACCGTATCTATATCTGTATATAAATGAATTCTTAAAGGCCATGAAGGTCTCTGCTTAGTTGGTAACAAAGTTAAATATTAACAAAGCTCCTAGGATAGTCTCACAACATCATGATGATCAACTCATGATGCATGTGAGTACCCTAGGAACTTCGTTAGTCATCAATTTCTTTGTCTATCTATGTAGAGCTCTTCTTGACATATTGTGAAGGGATTTATTTTTTATACATATGTCTCTTTCTTGGTAGTGTAGGTGATCTTGAATTTTAACTCCTTTTTAACCATTACAAACAAGGAATTAAATTCCCTTAGGTCTTCTACAGGCTTGTATCAAGATATTTAGTAAAGAATATTTCATTACATTTATCACAACTAGATTAAACAAAATCAAACTTGTCATATTACAATTGTTGGTTTCAAGATATCATTACTTTATTTAACTAAACCATCCACAACTTGTAATTTTAGTTTGTAAGTGCTGCTTTAGTAACTGTCAGAGGATGACATGGTCTTCTTCTTTTTAATGAGGTTGTATGGAAAATTCCTTAGTAAATTTGATATAAAGACTTTGAAGCAAGTAAGAAAAGTAATTGTTTGCTTGTTTATAGTAAGATGATGAAGCAAGTAATTGTGGGAAATACAATTTTATGCAAACATAAATGCTATGGCCTAGGGGAAAATACAAAGGGTTCTCAACTACTAACAATTTAATAAATATATATGTATGTGTAGGTAAACATAAACAAAAACTCTTTATTCAGACACATAATGACTGGACTTTAAGATGAGAATACAAAGCCAAAGGATCCAATCCGAATGAGTGAACTAGGTAGAATGCATACATGACTGAGTTCATAATAAGGATCCAATCCATGAAGTGTTAAAGTCAAATCGAATGCAATATTAAAAATTGAAAAAATATCTACGTGAAACGTTTATGCATAAATTGCCAAATTTTTAAATGAAAAGATTTTTATATTTGATTCAAATGTATTTTGTAAATTCAGAAATAATATATTGTTATGCAAATATTGTAAATGCAAAAGGAAATAATTTTGTAAACAATGTTAGATTTTTTTCAAATCTGATTGCTTAGTCGATGCCTCCAGATATTTCTCATTATCTATATTATGAAATAACTAATTTGATCATGAAAAAATACATGAAAATTGTCAATCTTTGTAACATATTTGGTTCTTTTGTCACACAAAACTGAAATATTCCCATTCACGCCTGTGATCTGAAAAATTTCCGTAATAATGCATCTGCTATCGGAAATGAAAACCCTAACTTAAAAAAAACCCTAAATTATACTGTAATTAGAAGAAAAAATTTACATCATTATGATTTTCAAGGTTTTTAAAACATACTATGTTTAGATTTAGGACAACCAAATGAAATCCTTTACTCTTAAGAAATTTACATCCTGCCTTGCTCAACGTCTTGCAAAGAGAAAGAAAGTAAAAGTGAAAATGTACAAGGTGCAAAAAAGATATACAACCAACACATCTAACCATGTATTTCAAAGATTTTTGAAACATGTGAAATATTACATATTAATTGATGCACATATTTTGACAATGTTTGGTTTAATCGTTTAATGGAGTGTGAATGACAAGATGGTTTAATGACGCGCATATGAAAAGATGGATTAGCATAAAAACTGCCAAAATAATTATGGCAACCACCAGAATAAAAACATTTCATTATATTGTAAGATTAATTAAAACGGTCCTTGTAATATTTTCAAAAAAATTATAGCATATAACTTTTGTGTAGAAATTTTCTTAGTGCGGGTGAAATTTTTATAACCTTGAATGTTTATTAATATTTTAATAGTTTTTATATCATTGAATGTTGCTCAAAGTTGAAGTGCGAAGCACTCAAAATTTTAACTATGATTGTAGAAAATAAACTCTTCCATCCTCGCACTTTTATCCACCACTACAAGAAATTTTTAAAATCATAAGTGGGAGTACGAGAATCTTGAAGTTTATTGTATGTAATGCATGTTAGAAAACATGAAATACTTCCAAAATAAAATAATAAGGAATATTTCCAATACTAGTCATCTTAACATAAATCCTTATATAGAAAGGTAAAAGGAGGTAGTGGTTTCCAAGTGTTGATGTCAAGGATGTTAGGTTCTATAAATAGACATCTACCTTAGAGTATAATTTGGATAGTATTTTCAATGTCAATGTTTCATGATTTGAATAAGGTAGGCATAAATAGTTATATATGTATGATGATAATAAAATTGATATGTAGCATAAATGACGAAATTATCATATTTAATGTCTTAGATGCTAGCTAAATTCTCCATATGTTCAAGACTTAAATTGAAGGAGGTTTCAGATATGTTTATTTTTATTTCCCATTGTCATTTCAAGGATTTGTTTTGACCTTAGAATTGTTATTGATATTTCTCATTGCCAAATTCTCCATAGGTTCAATATTTAAGTGTCCATGCTACTATTTTTTTTTGTGTGGATTCGGTTGAAAATGAAATTTGTTTTAAAATAAGGAGCACATGTAGATTTAATCTCCAATGGTATGAAATTTATGGAGGGACTAGTTTATCCATCAAAAACTAAACTCCATTGCAGAGACATGGGGTCTAGATTATTTGATGTCATAATAAGTATTGTATTCAATGGAAAAGTGAGACTGCCATACACAATTGATGATTGTGAAACCATTGAATATATTAAAATTAAAGGATACTTTATCCTATGGGAAAGAAATAAAATGGTTAAGCATGTGATCTCAATAGTTTCACATGTGGGGGTTGATGAGATATACAACATCATGAGTAGTGACTCATATGATACATTTGATGGGGATAAGGTTTTGAGTTCTAGCAATGAAAGCCATTGTTTCATTACTCATAAATATAAGTATGAATTTACTACAACCTACGTAGTTCTAAAACATAAGTGTTCTCCTAAAGAAGATGACATAGACAAAGCGTTTATGTCCTTGGTTCATGAAGAAAATTTTATTTTAGGAGTAGAATTCAGACCCACACAATTTGGTGTTTTTGTGGAAAATATTATAGTTGCATGCAACGATTTCTATCCAAGGCTACAACCCAATAATGAATTTGTCCGACCAATAAAAAATCTAGTGTATAAAAAAATAATAAATGCATTTCTTCTTAACAAAAATTATGAACTTTAGGAATCAACCCCCACACAAGTCACTGACTAAAATTTTAATTTTAAGAGGGTTCCTGCGAATTTTATACATTTTTGTTCAAAAAAAAACTAATTTGTTGCAGAAGTGACTATTAAAAATTTATGTGAAGGATTTGATGGTGTGCCATCCAATTGGATCACCTAAATGTTTCTGTTATGGATGTAAGGATAAAATAAATTTCATAAGAGGTTATGGTAAAAATGTGGAGTACATTCGAAGAGCCATTTCCTCAACTCTTATATACAATTTCATTTGATTCCTCTTAATGCACCAGTAATGAAAATTTGATAAAAATACCTTACGATTCCCACAAACACCAAAAGGTAAATACTACTCCATATAGTACACCACAAGCAAGGGAAAAAAGGGAAAGAAAGATATCAATTCTTGTCTAAATCTAAGAAAAAATCTTTCTGCAAGGAAGGATGTCTCTCTAATCTATTTCTTAGTACTTTCAATCACAATTGGAATATAACTCTAGGAATTAATGAAACCATCATAAGAATTTTGTGCTTAATACATTCACCGCAAATGTTAGAAATTGTGATGAATGTCAAAATTATAAGAAAACTATAGATAAACTAAAGTTATGTGGAAGGAATGTATTTCATAATGCATGGTACAGATGTCATGTGATCCTAAAGAGAACCTATTATGGATACAGATAATCTTGGATGGATGGTGAGAGGAGGGAAGTAAATGGAAATACAAGAAAAGAGAAACAAATGCCAAGTAGTGTCCCAAATATTACATTGATATCCACAATGTTAGAGAGAAATTATGATATATTGTCACGCATCTCTAGTTCAGTTAGGAAATATGTATAAGGATTCTAGAAGAACCACTTATAGATCAATATGGTGATTTTTAATATAGTAGTGGGACATCAAAACACCTATTACATGATTCAAAGTTGCAATTTAATGATGTGTATGAAAAGTGCAAGGAATAGAAAAATAAAAATGAACATGCTCATACAACTAATATTGTGAGTAGATATACAAGTTCATTTAGAAAAAAACCATGAGTTATATACTTGAAACTATATAATTCCTCAAGTAACAACAAAAATCACAAGTTATTTATGTTTTCTTCCATGTTGATAGCCAAAAGGGTTTTTAATGCAATGTGCGTGTACGTGATCTTCCTTCCAATGGATCACATGAATGAAGATATAAATGGGACATTCTGGTGATTATAAACATCATTGTGTAAATTGGAAACATTATATTTTCCACAAATAATGGACACTTATAGAACATGTCAAGAGGGGTCCAACACATTCACTTTGTATCTTATTCATGAAGTCTATGACTTTAAGGCTTTTATATAACCACACCTGCTAGATAGAAACCACAAGATTGTGGGTATTGAAAAACTATATATTTTTAAGTTCCCTGTTGTCAACAACATTCCCATCATGGAGTAAAATACATCAATCATGGATGTATTATGGTCTTAACCAATTGAAATCTGGAAACCAGTGGGTGGGAAATGTTACTTTCCTGAAGGGAATCCTCCATTAGAACCCTTCAAAGAACTAAAAGAGATGACATACCTACAGAGGGGAATTCATGCATACATAACACACTGGGAATATAGTTAAAATAATGGTGGAGAATCATTCAGGCTTCTGAATATTCCATATTGGAAAAATATTTTGCATGCCTTAGAAAATCCCTTTGTTAATTGTATCATGATGAAGAGAGATTGTTTTTAGCCAACAACAATTCAGGAAAAAATAATGTATGATCAAATACTAGAAGTACCACATCTTGACATGGATAATTACTATAGTTAAAATTTCCTCTCAAATAAGGATATATATGTTGGGCCTATTTGTGATATACCTCGAGATGAATTCAATCCAGTAGTGGATGTGAATAATGGGTAGATGATACTAGTAAGAAAACTGATGATATTTTACCTAAATGGATGGGAAGGGTAGAACAAATTCTAATACATGATGTTCACATAAAGGCTCAAATTTTAAGGGTGAGTTTTTTTGAATCCACAAGAAAGGAAAATATAGATAAAGAAAAGTACCAGGAATGCTTACAGAAATATCATTGGTGGTAAAAATAAAGGGAAACATCAGAGATTGACCTAGAAAACATCATTTGGGCATGGACACCAAGAAAAATATGGAAAGGAGATGAAATTGAAATATTGAATTGGGGACATGAAGCTATTCAGTCACACCATTAGAAACTTCACGAAGAAAAATAATGTATTATAGTTAAAATTGGTTGGACTAGATGCCCTTGAGAGAGATCAATCCTTATGTCATTTTCAATATGATCATCCCAAATGAATTGATTTCCTATGGAAATAAACTATCAAATCCATGTTTCAAAATTATGTGTTTAACGTAATTCATAACTCTTTTTTGTTCTTTATGATGTATAGAATAGAAAATCATATCAACCTCTAAGTTCTAAAAATTTATTATCTTGTATAAAAGTTGGTCACATATTTAGGATTATCTTCTATTATAAAATGCCTAGTGATCGCTAAGTTCCATTACAATGATTTCCATTTTACAAATTGATCAAATAAATGTACAGATATGGATCTCGGTGCCTGCTCGACATATATGACTTAGTAGCCGATTGGCTTATGTAACTTAACAACCACTAGGCTTATGTAACTTAGCGGTTGCTAGGCTTATGTAACTTGCAGCCACTAGGATGATGTAATTAGTGGTTTCCAAGATTATTTCACCTAACGACCACTATGATTATGTAAGTTAGCAACCGCTAGGCTTATGTAAGTTAGTGGCAGCTATGCTTATGTATGGGAATCTACTAATAACAAAATTGAAATCCTAAAATAGAGAAATTGAAATCCAAAAATCAAAAATAAGAAATTAGATTCCAATAGTGGTGAAATTGGAATCCAATAATAATGAAATTAGAATCCAATAATAGCGACATTGGAATCCAATAATAGAAAAATTAGAATCCAATAATAGCAAAATTGGAACTTCAATGAGGCCAATAGTGAAAATATTACTACTAATGGAATCCAATAATAGTAATAGTTGAATCCACTATAAACATAAATGGAATCCAATATACAAAAAACGGTGATAGATTTCTAAAAAACTTGTAATATTGGAGTCTAGATTCAATGGATTATGTCCAGATTTACTTAAATTAGCGTTAAGTAGTCCTATATGCCTATAGTATAGCTGACACATTATCATCTCAATATTTTCCTCTTCCATCATAGATTGTTTTCAATGTGTGTCCCAAGATCTTGTTGAAGGATTCTACAGTACCATTGGTTTGTTTCATTCAAGAAATGAATTCCCCTATCACCGTTAAGGCTTAAAGGTTAGCCATATATACTCATAATATTCCCCCATAAAAAGTGCGTTGTTTTTGATGAAGTGAAATCCTTGGTAGGTGCAGCCTCTTCCCACCTTGTTAAATAATCTTTATACATGATGATATATCACGTGCCTTTCCTCCATGTATCTGATGTAATTAGGCCAAAAAAGTCAATTTACCACTTCTCAAAAGGGTTTTTTCTTGCTATGGGTTCATGTGGCATCTCATCACACTGTAATGGTTTTCCTATTCTTTGACAATGATCACATGCTTTAATAAACTCTTTAGTATCCCTCTACAATATTTTCCAAAAAAATCCTACAAAGAGTAGCTTTCGCGTTGTAGCCTCACCTACATAATGTCCTCTTACTATCCCACAATGCATTTATTCCATAATGGCTTAACATTCATGCTCCAAGATACATATCTATAGTACCTCATCTCTACCCATCTTATACAAGTCCCCTCCTATCAACTGATAGGGTGCAACGTGAATGGAAAGTTGTTTCTTTCATAATGTTTTCATTCCTTCAAGCGTGAAACCTATACACAAGAATATAGAAATATCCTCTAAGTCAGTTGGTGTGTAATATAATCTTAATAGTTGGGATTCTGGCATATTTTCCTCTTTGTTCTATGCTTCCTCTCTAGATTTGATCCTTAATAAGTGGTCTTGTCCCAAATTACTTTTTCCTAGATTTAATATAATTGAGAAGTTAAATTCTTGGAGTATAAGGATCTAACAAAATATGCATCCTTGTAATACTGTCTTATTTACTACATACTTGAGTTTCATGTGATTAGTCTAGAATATAAATGGTGTGATCACTAAATATTGCCTAAACTTGTGAAACACGTACACCATAGACAATACCTCGCGCTCTCTAGTTATATAATACATTTTAACTTATATCAAATTCCTTCTTGCAAAATAGATTGGATAGTCCACATTACCCTGCATTGGCTGAGTCAATACGACTCCAATTGTTGTTCTAGAGGAATCCAAATGTACATGAAATGGTAGATTCCAAGAAGTGAAGCATAAAATGGAATTCATTGTTAGTCTCTCTTTTAAAGTCTTGAATAATGGTTGTTGCACATCCTTCCAATAGAACTTACCATTTTCCTTAAGCATATCCTCTAGTTGTGTGGACAGATTGGCATATCCCTTTATGAATTTATTGTAGTATCTCGTATGCCTAAGGAATCCACACAATTCACTTTTATTTATTGGATCCTCTAGCCCCAAGATGACTGCTACTTTTTCTGGATCAACCAACAATCCTCCTCTGAAATTTATATGCCCCAATATTGTACCAAAAAATGTTGCAAAATATACATTTATTAATGTTCAAAGGATATAATTAGATGCCTACAATGTTTAAACACTATACTTAACAAATCATAGTGGTCCTTTAGTCCATATACTATCCAATCATACATATACACTTGAAGGAATTTATGCATGAAATCTTGAAATGCCTATTAAATGATGCATAAGAATAATTTTGGCACATTATTTAATATAAAAGGCATGACCATGTATGCAAAAAATCCCCATTTTTTTGCGAGCTTCATATTCTCTAGGTCCTCGCATGTAATTCAAATCTGGTGATATCATAACAAACCATCATTAAAGGAATAGATCTCGCATCCTGCGACACCTCCTAGTATTTCTTCATAAAATGGAGTGGGAAAAGGATCAATAACATAGAAAGCATTCTAATCTTGATAATCAACATAAATCTTGATCCTTCCATCCTTCTTAATATTAATTACCTTTTGGATAATCCACTTCAATTCCTCTATGGGTTCTATGATGCATGCTTTCAACATTTTATCAATTTCATCATTGACCTTAACGCACAAATTGGGATTCATCCAGTAAGGCCTCTTACAAACCATTTGTATGCCATCTTTAAGATTTATCTTCATCTAAGGAAAAATAGACACCCTTAAACTGGTGGTATCCCCTTAGAAATAAATATTAAAAATCATGTAATAATTTGATTATTTTTGTAAGCTATGCTTAGAACTAATAATAACCAATTATGGCCTCCTTTGGCGCATCTTATATTCCAATATTTACCTTATTTTTCTTTATTGGCATATGGTATGTGCATTCTTATTCATCTATAGTATCTAAGATGGCGAACTCTCCTTATGTGTGTTCTATGTCCATATATTTGACCTCTTCATCATCTATGAGATTGATGAGCTTTCCTTTCTCCGTTTCTCTCTAGGTGCCCTCCATTAGAATCTTGTGTGATCACTCACGCACTCTTCACGGGTCGCTTCACTATATAGTTGTGTCAAGTGCTCCTTAGCCTCTGCACTATCACCCTAAATGATGTGCTTCATTAACTATAATGCTTTATGGATAGGAGATTTACTATAAAAATAATCACGAGTGTGCACAATACCTTAGATTAATTCATGCCAACTTGGTGTCTCTTGCTTGAACTCCGCATATATGTAACATGTGCACATGCATCCTGATAGTGTAGAATAGAAATTATGAACCCGCAGAGATGGGGGTAGTGTGTTAGATTCTTATAGCCAATTATTTTCATAAATCTATATGTGACTATGAAAGGATGTCTTCCCATCATAGGCTGGTATATGAGAAGGATTATTACTTCTAAAATCCCTTTTCAAGAATGAAATTCATATCTCGCACCATCTTAATATATTGTATCTATGTGTAGCCCACCACCATGTTGATGTTCCCTTTAGGACTAAACCAACATCTTTCCCCCATATCCTTCATTTCATAATTTTTCCTCCATTGTACATAACAAAGACTCAATATTTTCCTCCCAAATATATATTGGTAGCACCACTCATCCTATTTCCATGATGGTTCGTGGCCTGATCACCCATGTTATGTTTCCATGACACTCGCGACCCCCCATTTCATAAGTTTCATGAGACCAATTACTAATGCCATATTTTTTTTTAAAATAAAATGCAAGCAAGCACACTAAACTTTCATATTTTACATGTAATGCATATCTATATTTCATATTTCTAAACAACAAATCTTTCCAAATGAAGGCATTGAAAATAAAAAGTTCTTGGTTTCATTATAAATTCAAATGACAATTTTACAAGATGCTTGCAACTACAAAATGGAAACTTTCTTTGTGGTGACCAATGTTTTCAAGAACAATAAGTACAAAATGGTTGTTCACAAGAGTGTATAGACTTAACAAGTCACATTCATTTACAAGTGATGATAATGTCCTCCAAGGATGAGAAAGGCCAAGATGACAAGAGGCTCTACTATCTCCAACTTGAGCTCTAACTCCAAAGGAAACATGGATTGTTTACCACCCAACCAATAGGCATCATCACATGCCTTTCCATGGTTGGAAGTCATGTTAGCCTCCCCCAAGCCCATGGGAGAGAGGAACTAGCTTCCACAATGTGCACAAGTAATGGGGATTAAACCCACAACAAGAGAAAACATAAGACCATTCAACCACTTAGATCTACTATACAATGAAAAACCACAACATGAGGAGAATAAGATTAACCTCACAAGGGGGAAGAGAGGAAGAAGGATGCCAAAATCAAGGTGTCCAACCATAGGAGCATAAAAAAATACATATATATAAAAAATCCTTATACCTCCTAATCATGCATCCTCCATATTCCTCCTTATGCTAAAGAAATCCTTCTTGGGAGGATTTTCAAACCCAAGAGGGTTTCCTCACCAAGAATGGGGAAAGTTTCAAGCCATATGAAACTTTCTCCCACCTCAAACCATATGAGGGGATGAGAAGGGACCATCATGGCTAGACCAACAACCATGAGGTTTGAGAGGGAAATCCCTCTCTCTTCCCCTACATTCTCCAAAAACCATCAATCCAAATGATGGTGGAGAGAAAACAAGGAAAACAACAAGAACAAGCAAACAACCACATTCACCATACATCATTTCACACACTATTTTATTGAGCAAGCATAGTCTATAAGATAACAAATCTAAGAAGGAAAAAGGTTAAGAACCCTACCTCTAATATGCTTTCCAAACTCTAAGCTTTTCCCCTTTGTCCAAGCTCCCTTCAAAGCTCCCCAAAATTCTCCAAGTGCTCCAAAAAAAAATGAACCAAGAAGACCCCTTCTTCCCACATGAGGAAGAATAAAAAGAGAAACCCAAAAGTTTCCTCACCAATGGGAAAGTGACAAGTGTCACCCCCTCTCCTCTCAAGAGTCAAAGATTCTAAAAACCAAATAAGAAAGAGTAAACTCACCTTTTATCCCTTTTCACCCAAAATACTAAAAACTAACATAAAACAAAGTGGAGCAACTTTTAACAATTTCACTCAACCCAACCATCTTACATGGATGGTGACTAAAGAGGACAAAATGGGAGGGAAACTCCCTCCAAACCTTGGAAATAGGCCCCCCTACCTATTAGGTAGGGTCCAAGGGCCCATTTTCATGCTAAGGGAACCCCCAAACTCAAAAGGGGTCCCTAAAATTACCCAAAATAACCCAATTTCGGGTTTGGCATGCTTGGGCACAAGGGTAGAGGGTGTGGGGTCCACCCAAGGTTCACATGTGGTCCCCAACCCCTTCTACCAACACACACACACTTCCCAAAACCAACTCTTAACTTAAGACAAGATCATTAAACCCCTAAGCTAGTTTACTTAATAAAACACACCCTAAACCTAATTAATTTTACAAAACAATATTACATTACAATTGAGGGGTTCACCCATGGTGCCTAATTAAATACATCTATTCTAAGGCCTCAAACATTTAGCATGGTTAGGACTCAGCCCTTGGGCCGCTTGTGCACAATTGCGTAGCTGCCCTGAAACCCATGCTCTCCTATACCTGTCACCTGCACACTCATTGCAAACATTAACCGCACCTGTCCAATATAATAAACATCATCTATACATCACAATATCAATCAAACTTATAATGTCCGAACATAATTTACAATTGATAGTGCAATGCATCCAATTATCCATATAGTTTGCCATGAATCATCCACAAATAAAATTTTAACGACATACACTTAGGTTAACATGAAAATCACCATCATTAAATCCAACACACTATATCATCAATCAAATTAACCACAAGAGACTAACATCTAACCGATAAGTCTATCATATAACCCTGTTAGTGTCATCACATCATACGAAATATATCAGTATATGAATCTAATCCAATTGGCGCTATGCGCCCAAAATGCCATAATGTCCATGAGGATAAAATATCATACTAAAATGTCCAAAGTCCATCAGAGTCTCAATCAAAATATGTCTAGAAATAAAGGAACCAACATATAACTGGAGCTATAAAAATGTGGGCACTACATCCCCCTCTCCTAAAATTAGACTTCCTCCTGGAAGTCATTGGAAGAGATAGGGATATCTAGCCCTCAGTGGTGTAGCATCCTCCCAGGTAGCTGATGACTCATCGTATCGATCCCACTGCACTCTAACCTGGTCCAAATCTCGACCCCAAAGGGCCAACCTCCGGTTCTCCAGTATGCGTACGGGCTCCAATCTCCACTGCCCTCCATCCTCTACCTGTAATGCCGACCAATCCAAAACATGAGAAACATCTGGTACATATCTACGTAGTACATAAACATGAAAAACATCGTGGGCCCGTGCAAGGCGTGGTGGCAAAGCTAGGCGATAGGCAGCTGGGCCAATGACCTCAAGAATATCAAAAGGCCCCACAAAATGAGGTGATAGCTTAGAACCCTTTCCATAACGGATCAGACTCTTATGGAGGACGAACCCTCAAGAAGACTTTGTCACCCACTGAGAAGTGACGATCGATCCTCTTGGTGTCCGCATACGCCTTCTGGCGTGCTCTAGCCTGCTCAAGACGCTGCCAAATCAGAACAACCTGCTGCTCTAAATCCTGAAGGTAAGCTGGCCCCAAAATAATCCTGTCATCAAGTCTATCCCAGCTCAAAGGTGTCCTGCAAGGTCGTCCATACAAATCCTGATAGGGAGCCATGCCAATGGAGCTATGATAACTGTTATTGTAGGCAAACTCAACTAAATGCAAATAGTCTTCCCACTTCTTCTGCTGGTCCATCACGTACATCCTCAACATGTCCTCAAGAACCTGATTAACCCTCTCTTTCTGCCCATCTGTCTCTGGATGATATGCCGAACTGAAATTAATCTGTGTACCCAAGGCCTCCTGAAAAGAAGTCCAGAAAACTGATGTGTAGATGGTGTCTCTGTCATTAATGATCATCTTCGGAATCCCATGCAATCTGACAATGTCCTCCATGAACACTTTGGCGATGGCCTGTGCATTATAGGTGACCTTGGTTGGTGAGAAATGCGCAACCTTGGTCAACTTATCCACCGTGACCATAATGGCATCATGACGATAAGAGGACATAGGAAGTCCTACTATGAAATCCATGGAGATCACATCCCATTTCCACTCGGGAATGTCATGAGGGTATAAAAGTCATGCAGGATGAGAATTCTCTGCCTTGACTCTCTGACACTCAAGACAATGTGCTACAAAATCTACTATGTCTCGATGAAGGCCTGGCCAATAATATAACTCTCTCAAATCGGCATGCATCTTCTTCACTCCTGGATGTGCTGCGTATGGGGCTTGATGAGCCTCAGTAAGGATGAAACTACGCAGATCACCTGCCTTAGGCACATAAATGCACCTATGGAACCGAAGCAAACCATCTGACTCAAGCATGCATCCTGAATATCTGCCCTCAAAAGAACCCTGAGAATCCATCATCTGCCTAGTACCCTCATAAAACCTGTCCTCTGGAAGATGCTCAAGTATCCTGCCTCTCAAATTTGACTGCAGTGTCAAAGAAGCAAGCACATGCCGTCATCTACCAAGTGCATCTATAACAAAATTTTCCTTTCCCTTGATATACTGCACCTCCATGTCATACTCACAAAGGAACTCCATCCAATGTCATTGACGAGTGTTGAGGTTCAGCTGAGAGAAGATATGTTGTAAGCTAGAATGATCTGTCCTCAAGATGAAAGGTCTACCCAAAAGGAAATGTCGCCAACGCACAAGAGCATGAACAACTGCTACAAGCTCTAAGTCATGAATAGGATAGTTAAGCTCATAGTCCTTGAGCTTACGAGACTCAAAAGCAATAACCCAACGCTCCTGCATAAGAACTGCTCCCAAACCCTCTAGTGATGCATCAGTGCAAACAACAAAATCCTCTGTTGGGTCTGGAACTGCTAAGATGGGCGCTGTGGTTAACCTTTCCTTAAGCAACTGAAAGTCCTGCTCACATTTTTCTGACCAATCAAACTTCTTCCCTTTCCTCTGAAGAGAAGTAATAGGGTGAGCAATCCTAGAAAAGTCCTGCACAAACCTGCGGTAATACCCTGCTAAACCCATGAAGCTCCTCACCTCAGTGACTGATGTGGGTGCTGGCCAATCCAAGATAGCCTGAATATTAGAGGGATCTACGGAGATACCCTCGCCTGATATGATATGACCCAAGTACTGAATCTCTGTCTGAAAGAAGCTGCATTTTTCCAAGTTCCCATACAACTTCTGCTCTCTCAAAACCTGAAGTACCTGTTTCAAATGCTCCTCATATTCCTCCTCGGAACGAGAATAGATCAATATGTCATCAAGGAACACTAAGACAAAGCGATCCAGAAATGTCCTGAATACTCCATTCATGAGGCTCATGAAGACAGCTGGGGCATTAGTCAAACCAAATGGAACCACTGTGAACTCATAATGCCCGTAACGTGTGCGAAACGCTGTCTTATGAATGTCTGCATCTGAAATGCGCAACTGATGATATCCTGACTTGAGATCGATCTTGGAGAACACTCTAGCTCCCCACATCTGATCAAACAAGTCATCAATCCTAGGGAGTGGATAACGGTTCTTTATTGTGACTTTGTTGAGCTGTCTGAAATCTACACAAAGCCTGAGAGAACCATCCTTCTTTTTCACGAATATGACTGGCGCTCCCCAAGGAGATACACTAGGGCGAATGAGACCCTTCTCTAACAACTCCTCTAACTGAATCTTGAGCTCATGAAGCTCTGAAATCGTCATCCGATAGGGTGCCCTAGAAACTGGTGCAGATCCAGGCACTAAGTCAATGGTGAAATCCACCTCTCTACTAGGTGGTAAACCTAGAAGCTCTCCTGGAAACACATCTGCATACTCCCTCAAAACTGCATGATCATCAAGGGGTGAATGCTCTGGAGTACTGTCTGAACGATCACTGATAGTGATAGCAAACAACTGACAACCCTTACGCATGCTCCGCTTGAGTTGCTTAGCCGAGATCATACGCAAGGAAATGGGTCTCTGCATCCCTGAAATCACAACTGCACTACCCAAATCATCCTGACACTCAATGACCTTCTTCTCTCTACAATCCACCTTGGCTCGATGAGCCTCGAGAAAATCCATACCCAAAACTACCTGATAGGATCCTAAAGGAATAAATCGGTGGTCAAGTGTAGTGGAGAAGACTCCCAAATCGAGTACACAACTCTCCACATACGAGTCCACGGCGAGTTTAGCCCCAGAGGCCAACTCAACCTACCAACTATCTGGCTACCTAGCCACCACTAGCCCACACTGGTCCACTATAGAAGGTGATATAAAGGAATCTGAAGCACCTGAATCAAAAAGTACTGAGACAGAAATACCCCTGATAGTACCTGTCGTCTCAATGACTGTGGCCTGATGCTCAGCCTGGCGGTTGTCAACTGCTGCATACACACGATGGGCACGTCCCACGTCACCCACTGTCTGCTCGGATCTAGGAGCTCTCTGCATATCCGTAGTAGTGGGCTTGTGCGGACACATACTCACATAATGATCTGGAGCCCCACAAATAAAACATCCTCCTGTACCCCTCTGAGATGGGGTCCCTCTTGTGCTCTGGCGAACTGAACCTGTCGGTCCAACCCTAGTAGACTGCTGCGAGCGGGCTGGCTGTGAGTGATGAGTACCCGGCCTCCTGTCTCTAGACCCACCAAAACCACCTCTAGACCCACCTCGCTGAAAACTCTGAGTCTGTCTACCCCTCTGATGCTGGTGTCCCTGGTGCTGTGTCTACTGTGGTGGGTGTGGAGGAGCTCTCGATGCTGCTGGAGAAGACCAGAATCCTCCTCTAGGGGGTGGTACTGCTCCCCGTGCTCTCTGACTCTGGAATGCCTGAATTCTATCCTGGAACTTGCTCTTGTTTCTTTCTCTGTGCTCCTGAGCCTTGGTCCTATTCTCCTATGCCAAGTAGGCCTTCTCAACGGCCTTCTCGAGCGTGGGAGGAGATAACATCCTAACAGCTCCTGCTATATCTGCATTCAGGCCCCGAATGAACCTGTTTACCTGCAATTTCTCATCTTGCAGGTAGTCTACATACTGCAAGAGATCCAAGAACCTGCTCTCATACTGCGCCACTGAGCCAGAACCCTGTCGCAAGTCGTGGAACTCATCAATCCTCTTCTGTACAAAATGCTCTGACATATACAGGGCCCTGAAACGCTCCTCGAACAACTCCCATGTCACTGTATCTCATGTCAAATAGAGCTTCCGCTCCTCATTCCTCCACCAAATGCCTGCTGCGTCCCGGAGGAGGTGTATGGCGAACCTGGCTTTGACGTTGCTCTCATGAGAGTGCAAGCCAAAGTAGCTATCCAAGCTAAGGAGCCAGGACTCTGCCCCAAAGCCGTCTGTCGAACCAGTAAATGTAGGCGGCTGCAGGCGAAGAAGGTCTCGAATCACACTGCCCGTGTCTCGATCCTGACGATGTGGTCTAACAGGTGAGAGGGGTCGCATATCTCCAAAAGGTCCCTCGAAGCTGTGTGAACGGCTGTGACGAAACGAGGCCACCCTCTCGCCAAGAATGGAAGGGCTGCGTGACCTCTCTCGTCTCGGAATGTCGTGCTCAGGTGGCTCTAGATGTGCGTCCTCACCAATCAACTCCTCGTCTCCTAACTGAATGTCCTCCTCTATCGGCACCCGCGGTGGTGGAAGGCGCTCCTGTACGACACCTATCAGCTGCTGTAGGGTCTCTAATATCTGAGGCCCAAAATCGGGGGCCGGCGACTCTCGCGTAGGTGCGCTACGACCCGAACCTCGAGCTGATCGTCCCCTCTTGGGTGCCATCCTGAGCCCGAAAATAAATTAAAAAAATAAGTTTTATAAACCTTCTAAACGTTTGTTGGAAGCGTTATATTATCATTACTTTTATTATTTTAATTATTATTATTATTGTTATTATCATTATAACACCAGAAGCAATGCCCCTTCTCATTAATAATTAATTTATAATAATTATTAATTAATTTATTTATTTATTTTCCCGAAATAAATTAATACCGTCCCGCAATAATTTAATTATTTTAATCTATTAATCTCCTCAGGGTTATAAATAAAAATTTACACTTTTTGTAAATAATTAGTCTTCCCCCTTTTATTAATTTATTTTATTTATTTATTTTTATTTATTTTTCTACACACTCTTTAATTTAATTTTGTTTCCCCCCCCCTTTTAACTTAGTTTATCCACACACACACTCCCCCCCCCCCCTTTTATTTATTTATTCATTTATTTATTTAATTTAAAATCCCCATGACTTAAGAGGGTTAAGATTAAATAGGAACCCTAGGATCAAATGTTTCTTAGCCCTTGATTTCAAACTTACCCTAAATTTGCCCTAGATTTCTCTATGTTGTTTTTATTTTCTTTTTCATTCCTTTGTTCATTCATTTTGTTTATTCTTCTTTACTATTTCTCTTATTTTGTTTTTCCTTGTTTTCTCTTTGTGCAGGTGGAGGCACTAGAAGAGATTGGCTCCATGGAATCTCTTTTTTCCCTTGTAAAATCCATGTATTTTCTGTTCTTCTGTGTAACTTGTTGAAGATAATCCAAATTTTGATATATATAAATATATTTGAAGACCTGTAATGTTGGCCGTTTTTTTTTTGTTGTTTTAATAATATCTATATGTATTTTTTTTTGTTTTATTAATATATATACATATATATATTTATTTATATATATATTTATTTATTTATTTTTAGGGCATGAAGGGCGGGTCGTAGGCGGGGCAGGGGCGCTGTGCGCGGGTGCGCAGAGGGGGCAGGGGCGCTGTGCGCAGGTTCTGTGGCGGGGACAGAGTTCCGGAGGGGGGCGGGGCGGCCAGGGCAGGGTCGTGGGGAAAGGGGGGTTCCGGGGGGGTCCGTGGGGGGGGACAGGGTCGGGGGGGTCCATTGGGGGGGGGACAGAGTCAGGGTACAGGGTTTTGCGGGGGCGCGGGGGCCTGCGCGTGGGTTGGGGAGGTCTGTTAGGGTAGGGACGGGGCTGCCGGGGGGGTTTGGGGTTTGGGGGGGGTTCGGCCCCCCCAAACAGTCCATTTTTTTTTTTTTTTTTGTTTTTTTTATTTTGTTTTTAAATATATACGTATGTGTATATATAAAACTAAAATCTGTTTTATTATATATATTTTTATTTTTATTTTTATTTTTTAAATTTATATATATATATATTTTTAAAATAAAAACAAATATGTATGAATATATTTCCAAATTTATGTATTATTTAGTATAGAATATATATATACTATAAAATATATATGTATATATATTTACAAACTGATTTTATTTTATTTATTTATTTATTTATATATTTTTTTGTTTATTCTAGGAAAGTATAGTTATAAATAGGAAGCGAAAATAAAAATAAAATAACTATACTAAATTTATTTTCATTTCTTGATCAATACTAAAGGCCAAACCTAATAAAAAATGATAATATAACCATTTTTTAAAAAAAACACAATGAACACAAATTTTCCTTAAATGGGCTAACTAATTGGTATTTTCAATATTATTTTTTTTGTGAGTCTTATAAAAGATACAACTTTTTAAGTTTTCCAATAAATCAGATTTCTAAAAGAAGTCATATAGAGACATGAATGCATTTAAATCTGATTTTAATTAATATTTTGATCTATAATAGTTTACAAAAGGGAGATAAATTTCAAAATAATAATATTTCCTTCCAATACTAATATAAATCTCCATATAACAACTAAAATTCCTTCAAATGAAATGACTAAATAGTATTTTAAATTTCTACAACATTTATTACTTTTTTTTTTTTTTTTTTTGAACAAAACAATAAGAATAAAATAACACCAAAATTACCCAAAGAGTCCGTGTGTTGAAACCATGCTCTGATACCAAAATGTAATGCCATATTTTTTTAAAAATAAAATGCAAGCAAGCACACTAAACTTTCAGATTTTATATGTAATGCATATCTATATTTCATATTTCTAAACAACAAATCTTTCCAAATGAAGGCATTGAAAATAAAAAGTTCTTGGTTTCATTATAAATTCAAATGACAATTTTACAAGATGCTTGCAACTACAAAATGGAAACTTTCTTTGTGGTGACCAATGTTTTCAAGAACAATAAGTACAAAATGGTTGTTCACAAGAGTGTATAGACTTAGCAAGTCACATTCATTTACAAGTGATGGCAATGTCCTCCAAGGATGAGAAAGGCCAAGATGGCAAGAGGCTCTACTATCTCCAACTTGAGCTCCAACTCCAAAAGAATATGGCTTGTTTACCACCCAACCAATAGGCATCATCACATGCCTTTCCATGGTTGGAAGTCATGCTAGCCTCCCCCAAGCCCATGGGAGAGAGGAACTAGCTTCCACAATGTGCACAAGTAATGGGGATTAAACACACAACAAGAGAAAACATAAGACCATTCAACCACTTAGATCTACTATACAATGAAAAACCACAACATGAGGAGAATAAGATCAACCTCACAAGGGGGAAGAGAGGAAGAAGGATGCCCAAATCAAGGTGTCCAACCATAGGAGCACCAATAAATACATATATATAAAAACTCCTTATACCTCCTAATCATACATCCTCCTTATTCCTCCTTATGCTAAAGAAATCCTTCTTGGGAGGATTTTCAAACCCAAGAGGGTTTCCTCACCAAGAATGGGGAAAGTTTCAAGCCATATGAAACTTTCTCCCACCTCAAACCATATGAGGGGATGAGAAGGGACCATCATGGCTAGACCAACAACCATGAGGTTTGAGAGGGAAATCCCTCTCTCTTCCCCTACATTCTCCAAAAACCATCAATCCAAATGATGGTGGAGAGAAAACAAGGAAAACAACAAGAACAAGCAAACAACCACATTCACCATACATCATTTCACACACTATTTTATTGAGCAAGCATAGTCTACAAGATAACAAATCTAAGAAGGAAAAAGGTTAAGAACCCTACCTCTAATATGCTTTCCAAACTCTAAGCTTTTCCTCTTTGTCCAAGCTCCCAAAATTCTCCAAGTGCTCCAAAAAAAATGAACCTAGAAGCCCCCTTCTTCCCACATGAGGAAGAATAAAAAGAGAAACCCAAAAGTTTCCTCACCAATGGAAAAGTGACAAGTGTCACCCCCTCTCCTCTCAAGAGTCAAAGATTCCAAAAACCAAATAAGAAAGAGTAAACTCACCTTTTATCCCTTTTCACCCAAAATACTAAAAACTAACATAAAACAAAGTGGAGCAACTTTTAACAATTTCACTCAACCCAACCATCTTACATGGATGGTGACTAAAGAGGACAAAATGGGAGGGAAACTCCCTCCAAACCTTGGAAATAGGCCCCCCTACCTATTAGGTAGGGTCCAAGGGCCCATTTTCATGCTAAGGGAACCCCCAAACTCAAAAGGGGTCCCTAAAATTACCCAAAATAACCCAATTTCGGGTTTGGCATGCTTGGGCACAAGGGTAGAGGGTGTGGGGTCCACCCAAGGTTCACATGTGGTCCCCAATCCCTTCTACCAACACACACACACTTCCCAAAACCAACTCTTAACTTAAGACAAGATCATTAAACCCCTAAGCTAGTTTACTTAATAAAACACACCCTAAACCTAATTAATTTTACAAAACAATATTACATTACAATTGAGGGGTTCACCCATGGTGCCCAATTAAATACATCTATTCTAAGGCCTCAAACATTTAGCATGGTTAGGACTCAGCCCTTGGGCCGCTTGTGCACAATTGCGTAGCTGGCCTGAAACCCATGCTCTCCTATACCTGTCACCTGCACACTCATTGCAAACATTAACCGCACCTGTCCAATATAATAAACATCATCTATACATCACAATATCAATCAAACTTATAATGTCCAAACATAATTTACAATTGATAGTGCAATGCATCCAATTATCCATATAGTTTGCCATGAATCATCCACAAATAAAATTTTAACGACATACACTTAGGTTAACATGAAAATCACCATCATTAAATCCAACACACTATATCATCAATCAAATTAACCACAAGAGACTAACATCTAACCGATAAGTCTATCATATAACCCTGTTAGTGTCATCACATCATACGAAATATATCAGTATATGAATCTAATCCAATTGGCGCTATGCGCCCAAAATGCCATAATGTCCATGAGGATAAAATATCATACTAAAATGTCCAAAGTCCATCAGAGTCTCAATCAAAATATGTCTAGAAATAAAGGAACCAACAGATAACTGGAGCTATAAAAATGTGGGCACTACAGTTTTGTGTAGGGTGTAATCTCGATACCATCCGTTGGGATTACCAATCATTATTTCTCATTCTTAAAGCCGATATACCACTTGTTAAAGTGCATGTCTACATTTATTGCATAACACCAAGGGTGGTCAGGTAGCATACAGAAATTATCTACTTTAGCCAACTCCAAAACCTCAAATCACCTTTGAATTTTACTCCTTGAATTATGATTGTAGAATTATTTAATACTCTAATGGGCATGACCATTGTTTTGTTTTCCATATACAACACACTAGAATGTGGCTGCAATTGTGGTCTTCCCATTCTATTCCAAGCATCTAATGTAAGGATATTGAATTTTTTGCTTGTATTAATCAAAATGTTACTAACCAACCAGCTTTCTATAAGCTCATCTAAAGTAATCTCCTTGTCATACTCATGCTTCTAATTTGACAAATTAGAAAGTAAGGGTTTTATATCCAATTTTATTCATGTGCATGGAAATTTCTCTTGTAACCACTCTCCTAATAGAGGGATGATGTTATCCTACCTAAGCATCCTACATAAATCCTTGAGGTCATCCACATCCTTATCATGTACCTCTATTTTTTTGGTGCACTCTTTGTCACGTGCTTATTCCTTCAGGAGATGTATCTCCCTATGGAGTTCTCTAATCAATCCCATGGTTTCTTGGAAAAATAATTTTTTGTACCATGTGTCTGGATATTTATTTAGTTGCACATTATCATCCTATATGATGAATGGATATTTTTTCCTTGTTCATGCATGTGTGACACTTATTTGTGCGTAATAACCAATAATGGTTTCTTCTCTACCACAAATAAGGTCTTAGGTTGCCACTTTTCTTACCTAGAGAGCTCAACCTATATCATGGATGCTCCCCTATCGTTCTTTTTTTACACATATGCACATAAAAATCTGGGCATCCTTTCACTTTTTGCCCCTTTCCATAGTACACACAAGATTGGTTCTTTAGAAACTCATGCTGATAGTGGTTTGATGACCCACATGTATATCATGTTCCTCAGATGATCATGACTCTATAACCTTCTTTTCCTCTGCCATAATATCATCCATAGTATCCCCCATTACCTCTATTGCACGCACCATTATTTTATCTAGCTCTAGTATTTTAATTTTCTTGTTCACATTCCTATGAGATGTTATCTACACTAGCCTAGCATAACCCCATCTCACATGCTTTATGAATGTGGTCAATCAGATGATAATTAATTATATCATGGGTGTGCACATCACAAATATATTAATACATTAACACCTTCTTCTATGTGACATGATAAAAGAGTGGGAAGTCTCAAACATCATGGTTCTTGTGACAAATATTGTAAGCCGAGAGTAGCATGAGCACACTCTTATGTGAACAAATATCCTTTGTGTGCGCCATACACATCACAATATATGCACCAAATTCCACTGTGGGTGTTGTGTGTTCAGTTAATAGAACAATTCTCTAGCTGAGTAGCCATGGATGTAATTTGAGCTTAAATAAAAAAGATTACTCCAATTTCTAGGCTTCCAACTGCCTCTACACTTAGTGCTACCTCCAAAGCCTTACACAGGTCTATGAATGTTTTATGTTATAACACCCTTCAAAATGGTGTCAAAACCCCCTATGAAACACTAAAAAATTTGAATGTGGTGGATTTCATATGAAAGCTTACATAATAAAGTCTTAAAACATGCATCATATTCATTAAAACTTTTAGATAAGCCTTTTTTAATGTGCTTGAGTGCATTTATGATATTATGATCAATATCTGGTATGTGAAATTTGGCTATGAAGGTGATGTGCAATGCATGATAGTCCACTTATACCTAATGCAGGCCATACTTCATGTACCATCTATGTGCATGAGCTTAAAGTTTTGTAGTGAGCTAACTCACCTTCTTGTCTGAGGCTATTATTCCTATGGCCCTCCATAAAATTTTACACTTATGCACATGCTCTACTACATCTTTCAAACCTTGATACTCAGGTAAATGAAGTGACATTTCAAATAAGATCTGAGGAGTTTGTTGTCGTGATGGTTTACGTCATTTTCATAAATTTCTTGGTGGTGGACCAGATCCTAACACCGAACCTCTACTAGTGTTGCCTCCACTTGGGGGAGGACCAGAGCATCGTAGGCCTCCTATCATTGGGGCCAATAATGTTCCTGAAGAATATCTGGTTTGTCTGGATGTAGTAGAACTAAACTGCACACCAATTTGTTTCCACGATATCCATCCAAGAGGGTTACTACAACTTAGTAGAGCACCAACATTTTATTTCGACATCGCGCTGACTAGATTACTTCCAAATAAATTGTGTTGTTCGAATACGGGAGCTTGTTGCACAACCATATATGTTTCCTTTATCTTATATTCCTCTTAAACTAATACCAACATGTATATGCATGTATCTCCAACTCATAGTGGTGATCCCTGATTACCTTCTTGTTCACCGTCACTATGATGATCCTCTATAACAAATTATGAATTATGAAAACCAAATACAAGGGATAGGGATGTGGGGTGGGTTATATGCATGCTAAAAATTCTTAATATTTCATTAGAATCACTTCCATCTGATGTCGAGGGGGTCCTTCTTCTGTGCTTTCCAAATATGTGAGGGAAATGGTCTTGTGGTCTCTCTCTTTCTGTAGGGTTCTCATTAGTTCCTCTTAGCCCCATTCCTCTTAGTATTAGTGCCTCTTTAACTAACATCTCTCACACATCATTATATATATGAATTCTCTCTTCTATTTCTTTTTCTTCTACTTAAACCAACACCACCCTTCCCAAACAATTTTCCCACCTTAAATTGTGGTGGGGTTTTAGCTTGTCATTGGGAGCTTTTCCGATCCAAGATCAATCATTAAAATCTTGGTGGCCAATGGGAGCACATGTAAATACAATATGGGTTCACATAAGAATTAAAATTCTACCTCCTATGGACATGAATACATTGAAATCACGTACTCCAATGTGTAATTCCTCAAAAATTCTACCCACCAATGATCTACTGCACGTGTCCAAAGTTCATCAAAAT
Organism: Taxus chinensis; assembly: GCA_019776745.2. Lineage (NCBI taxonomy): Eukaryota > Viridiplantae > Streptophyta > Pinopsida > Cupressales > Taxaceae > Taxus > Taxus chinensis. The sequence continues at coordinate 315,301,641 of CM034151.1, read as the reverse complement.
TTGTGAGTGCTTGATAATTATCCTAGCTCCACACAAATTATCTTCCCAAGTTGATGAATTTTTCCTAAGATTATCTTGCCAACCATTCTTACAATTCACTCAGAAAGAAACTAAATATAGTCTCATAAAACTGATCATACAGGTTGTCCTCTACCCATTTGCATGAATTGAAACCAATTTTAGCGTTGTATATCTAAGATAAATCATCCTAGACATCTTGTATCCAATGCTCAATATTCTCCAATGATAGTTGGATTTCCATGTGAGAACCACATCTTGATGATTGGATCTGAAAGAGGTTCCAACTACGGAGCCAAAATGTATTCTTATAAGTTAAAACCACTTATTTTAGTGTGCTAGCACGTAACTAACCAAAATTATCCCTAATTTGTCACCTAAAGAATATGCAACCTGCCAAGTCCCTCTTTTTTAGATCATATAAGATGTATAGTCAACATTACACATTGCACAACATAGAATAGAAGAGAACATAATAGAAATCATGACAAAGATAATAATAGTAAAGGGGCTTTGATAATTCATTCCATAACATATATAATTAATATTAGAATATTAATTCCAATGACACCTTGTTCACCTCCCCTAACCTTGGAAATCCATAACAAATCATCCATTTCATAACAAGATCTTACAAAACATTACAAATATAGCATAAATCTCATTCAAGATCACACACACACACACACACACACACACACACATATATATATATATATATAATACTACATATCATCTCTTTGCTTATTACACAGACATGACAACTATCTATAGCTGGTTGGAACTTTTCCTTCACTACTTTGCATTGCTTTAATCTATTAATAGACTCTTTTATACTTATCTTACATGTATCTTTAATTTGTGCTTTAGTCTTCAACTAGTTATTCTATCTCCATGTTTGTTATTAATAAGTTACTAAAACTTCACGTCATGATATATTTAGTTACATCTTCCCATGTGTATTATTCCTTTATCTAGCACCATGCATGTGATTTTACATTGCTTTTAACAATTTATAGCTCTTCCTTGCTTATCATGTCAATCTGTGCTTTTCCTATTTTTAGCCTCTCTCTAATATTTTGGCTATCTGTTGTTTTGAGTGTTCCTACACTCAACCCTTAACACATCCTCTTCTAATTTCCTCTGTGCACACTCCTATGCAATGTCTTATACTTGTAAGACTTCTCCCTTTTGATGTCGTACACACCTTCGTGTGTGGCTCATACTTAGCCAATTTTCTTTGTCCAACAGACAAGGTTTCATGTACACAAATGTATAATATGTGAAAATTTTATAATGGACACATCATGCTTACAATATTCTAACTGATAGTAATATTCAACCCATTTTCAATGAAAGCCTTCTTTCCTCTTTTAAATAAGCAGTTATTTTTGTCAATTTTTTCTCATTTGATCACTTATGTCATACATTAAAAGAGTGTGAAGCTAATATCCTTACCATAAAAACACTAAAATATGTTACTAATTATCACAACCAACTTAATCCTAAGTTTAAAGGGAAACCTACTTTTAAAGGAAAATTTCGTGACAACAAGACTGATGATAAAGCTATTGTTAATGTTGTATCTCAACCCAAAAAATATTTAGTTACAAACTCCATGATTAAAATTCACACAACTACCTTGTGCACCCCACCTAATTCTTAATAAAAATTTTGAGTATAACCATTTATCTTTGTCTCTGACTCTAGAGGTTGATACAAGAAATCCTCACAGTAAAATTTTCAATTTTAATGGATTTTGTGATTATCATATGTGTGTTAACCATTCTAATAGTCATTTTGTTAAAATTCATCATGTTATACAAGATATTTTTGATGTAAATTCTATCAAATGAGAAACTCCCACCAAATCATCTAAGACTACTAATAATAATGCAAATCTCAAAATATTCAATGACCCACTTTTTGATGGAAAAAATACTAAATCTAATTGAGAAGTGCATTATTATTGATATGTTATACCTCCTCCTTTCTTATGATCATCCATTGTACACTCTGATCAGTACTATTACTATTATGCCATTTTATGATATAGTTATTACATTTTATGATACTTATAGGCTTCTTGATCTTTTTTCAGATACATTTTGTATTTGTTCTTTTATTGGCCAATATCATATACATAGTGTTCTGATAAATAATAGTGATATAAATAATATATGCACTTTTAAGTTACTTGGTTCTCTTGAATATACCAATAAAATGATAATTAATACCAAGACAAAACTTGGGCATGTTATTATACCTCTTACAATAGGTTCTACTACTATGGCTATAATTTTTTATTTACTAATTCTCTTAGCTCATGTGATATGTGTCTTGGTTTCCCTTGTCTACACACTTTTAAGGCTATACCATCTATACTGCCTTAATGTGTCAAGTTCATGTATAATCAACAAGTTGTTACAGTCAATGATATCTTATCAAAGGCCCCCATACCCAAGGTACTTATTTAAAAAGATATGGTTTCTTCCTCTACACCTAATAGATCTATATATACTACTTCTTATGGGTATCTCCCCCTTGGCATACTTATAGGTCTTCTATTACAAACATTGATTCTATTCGCTCCCTTTCTCCTAGGAATCATGTTAGGTATTCTATCTCACATACAAATTCTAATAGGTCTCTCCCTCCTAATAATTTTACTAGGACCTCTATTATACATATTTATTCTAGAGACTCTCTTTTTCCTAGGCCTCACACTAGGTCTTCTACTATGTATACCACCTCATATGGCTCCCCTTCTCCTAGGCCTCCTATTAGGACTTTTATTACACACATTTATTCTAGTGTCTTTTTTCTCATAGGCCTCTTGTTAGGTCATCAATTTCACATGTTTCTTCTACTAGTCCTCTCCCTCACATTGATCCTACTAGGTATATTATTGTATATACTATGGATTCTAAAAATATCAAACATGACTAGCTTGTTAAATCTTGGAATGACACCCTCAGGGAGAGAGGGGAAGGATAAGGCAAGGGGCGAGGCCCGGATGTAGACAGAGGGAGTGAGGGAAGGGGAGAGACTCACATGGGTTTTCATTTTATAAATGGAGATGGGGTCTTCCTCTGCTCATCCGACCATTATCTCCTTGCGAGTGATGGGGATACACCTTAACAAAGTGTGTGGATGATTACCCTGCTACTTCTAGCTCTACCTAGACCATGGTGAGAGGACCTGAGGTGCAGCCCAAAGGGCAAAGAGAGGGGTCACAAAAAATTCACAAGTCCTCAAAGGTCAATCAAACACCATATGTAGCCAATGAATGTAATGCTCACTCAAAAGAATGGTCAAGAAGCATTGCAAGCACATGAGGGCTCCAACACAGGTTGCTAAAGACAAATCTAATGTGATCTCAACATCAAATCCAAAGAGTTTGTATGTATGGTCATATATTGATGTTGAGGATAATTTGATAATAAATGATGAGGTGATCACACTTGAGGTATGCACATTCAATGTGTGTTTCACCAGTAGATCTTATGTAAAATATATAAGGAAAGTGGGATATGTGAGACATTTATCATACTCATAACAATTGTTGAAAAATTATGAGGTGGAGATGTATTTATAAGGAGGAAAAAATTAGATATCAAAAAATTCAAGGAGGATCAGAAGGTATGTAAACCATATCATCATGACATATCTATCACTTCATAAAATAGTAGCAAGATAAAGAAATCCTTCTAGGGGAAATTTTTCATAGGGAACCTCCAAGAAATATAAATAACCCAAATCTTCAGTGATCCAGCTTAGGAACCCCAAGATTGAAGCAACATGTGTGAATCATGCTAAATGATCTAGAAATAAGGGACCACCAAGATACATAAATATCTTTTCCTATTGTGCTTGATCAATAATGTATTTAACAGGCGTTAAGGATGATGTGCCAAATTACCCTTGAAGGACATCATTCTTTTTCACCATCCAGAAAAAATAACCACCAACAAAATATTAGCATATAAAGTTCCAAACAAGACCCACACAATATTATTTAAGGAAAACATGCATTATCTCACTTCCTAATCATTCCATGAGAGAGTATATGCCAAAATAGTTGTAGTAAACTATCTCAGAAGATCCAATGATTGCGAAAACAAAACAAGGGAAACATATAAACACGATCTCAAAGTTTTCTAATGATTATATAAATGCAATAACATTAGCATGAATTTCAAACAAATGGAAAGCCTAAAAAATGCTTACACAGCAAATCTATAAACTCTCATGCACAAAACATACATCGCAAAATTGCATAATACCTCCAAAGAGTTCTCTCTCCTTACAAGAAGAGAATCATCCCCCATTCCTAAAACCCCAAACCTTCATATATATCCTTATCCATACAAGGGTTTTATTGAATATTCCATTGGAATCCTAACATGTTCACACTTAGCACATCCTTTAGAACTTCTAAGGAATAACAAAGAATATTCCTCTGTGAAAAATATCAATTTTGTTCAACACTATCTTGTCACCATCCATATATCACAAGCAAGTGAAATATTTTCCATATCATACTAATTTCCGATTTGATTTTCCACTTGAGACTAAATATGGCATTTCAAATAAAGGCGTTAAATTGAGGAGACCTTAATTTTAAAAGTGTGAATATGTAGTTATCTTTTGGTGACAAGAATTTCATAAATAATTTATTTTGATTTGATCCCAATCATGATTAATGATCTGGGTAGGATATGAAAATTTATGGTGACATGATGGTTTATACACATCATCCCAAGCCAATATTCCTATTTAAGCATGACTTACTATTTCCAATAGGCTTCAAATATCGATCCAAATTTTACAGAGCTTCCCATACTTCATATTTGCAGACCACACATCCGCCATGGCCTTACCAACATTAGGAGCAATCCCATCAAGATAAAAACTTGACAATCTAAGTGAATTGTTCCAGGTGACAAGATTGAATGAATATTTCATTAGAAATTTCTTCAGTTTACCTAATGTATGAGCCAATCCCCCGCTTCCCAGAGAGCTATTCTCAGAATTCTCTAGTTCTTTCCTTCCTGAACCAACTTTCTGAATTATGTGTTTCTTTTCCATTTTACCAAACCCTACATTTTCACCTTCTTCTCCCAAAATACCACAGAAGCACAGAGTGGCTAAAGAACCACTTTTCCCATGATTACCTTCAAATCCATAGTGAAAACATGCATATGTACAGGGATTATTACACCTATTCCTTGTTAGAAATAGAAATTCCCAGCTTGCCCCCAACATTCATATCATAGAAAGCAGAGCCACCCCTGTGTTCATGGGTAGATAGAACAAAAGACTAGATTTCAACACTAGAAGATATTATGGTTGACATTTAGGACACAGTGATAGCTAAGTATCCTCCCCTAAAGATACAAAAGGCTTCCCTTGATGATTTAGCCAATAGAGTTGTCCAAGTCCCTTCAACTCAAGCTTTTACAAGTTTGGGACCAAAGCATATTTAAAATGGGGACTCCTCATCCACGAGTGGGTGAACTTACTTAGAAAAAGGAGGGAGTTTACCCAAATTATTAATGGTCCTCGGGTAGGTGATGCACCCTAGAATTAAGTGATACAAACCCAATAAAACCTTATGCATGCTGGCACATTAGTCAGCCTAGATTGAGTGCTCACCCAAAGCATGCAAAGGTACCAGGTCCCTCTTTAGGGTTGTTGCAGGATGTTAGCATGATGGAGACTTAACATATATAGAACTATATTACTAGCACATCATTCTACAGAGCATACTAGATCTATATCTAAGGAAAATCTGAATTAATTACTAACCATGATGAGAGAAAAAACATACTAGATTTAGATAAACACAAAAACTAACACTTAGATTCAATCAATATCCTCCATTATATTTAATACAATTAGTATATGGAAGCTTCATTACAATGCCAGTAGTATACACATAACATATTTAACATCATATCTCTGTATATATATCGTCTCTCTATTACATAGTTTACTACATATATATAAGGGTGGGGAATTTCCCTTCACCACTTATCTATTCCCAAAATAGGTCACATGCTCTTCTTAGCCACACGCCTTTACAAAACTAGGTACACATGCAAGTGCACTAACAATAGACTACTACTAGCTAACTAATAGTAGCAGATATATTTCCAGCTTGTGTCCATGCAAAGTGCTTCATATCCAATCCTCCAAAAACAACCGATGTGTGGTGCACATGTCTCTGCCTCATTGGTGTGCATTGCACGCTATCTCTAAAAATAGACATTTATGAGCAAAAACGGAAAATTCCTGAAAGCTGAAATCTTGTTCCATGCGTACATTCTCCCTATCCATTCACTCCTTTGAATATGACTCACGAGTCACTTCCCCATGTGGACTTCTTGTGTGCTTTCTGTCAAGTTTTCTTTGATAAATATTACCCCACACTAATTTCATTGTCACCCCGAAAATGGTCATCTCCAAAAACTGAAGTAAAGAATAGAAGAATGGAAAGAATTTTTTTACTCTGTAGTATCTCCTTCAGTCTAAAAAACTAATTCAAGATATTCCTATTTTATTTCAGCCTCCAAGGTTTGCCACTCATCAAGTGCTTCCTCTGCTTTTTCAAGAATGTCCACAACAATGGACTCCAATTCATCCCTCGCAATTTCCCTTTTTTCATTTTACAAGACCAACATAATGTTGGACATTGCAGTAATCCTCCCCTCTAGTAAATACATCTTCTACCTAATGAGCTTCTTAAGCTCTTCCAGCTGAGTCTTATGTGGTTATTTTTTTGTTTCTAGGGCCTCACACTTTTGTTTAACCATTGATAATCTGTCTGCATGGCCCAATTTTTTGTCCTTCATCACTTTCTAGACCTCATTGTTCTCCTCCAGGGTTTTTATGTTGATGAGTGCCTCTAGAGTTGTGTAGATGTTCAAGGCTTGGTCTGATTTCTTTAATTCTTCTTGTAGCACTTCCATCAATCCTTCATAGGATACTATCTTCTGCATCACTGAAGCCTTCTCTCATTCTGCCTCTTGTGTTAGATCCTTTGGTGCTGGCATGCGTAGAGGCTCATCTTCAAGTACTAGTTCCGCCAACTTTCCTACATAGTGTATTGCTGAAGGAAATGTATGTGGTGCCTTTGGCTCTAAGTGTGTCCTAGATCTTATCACATTGGTGCCAATTTCCTCTGTGATGCGGATAAATACAACGTCCTTTTTCTACACTAAGTCTCTCTCCTGTGTTAGGCATGCTATTTCCATATCCTTAGTTTTAATCTCTTCCTCAAGCACCCTAATTGTGGTAGCCTTGTCCATATTTCACCTCACCACCTCTGCTGAGAATTTCACCAATGCATTGCTCACCTAGTTATCTTACATGATAGTAGGCTTTATTATCATGTTTCTATCCTGAGGTGTCTTTTTCAACCTCTGCAATATGCATGACTCCTCACATACATAAAAATTTGGCTCATCCATGTGTGTGCATGGACCATGATAATTTATTCCTTGTGTGCATTGTAGCCATATCTTGATCCATTAACTCCCAGCCATATAATTTCTTTTGTGACAATGTGCTCTGGAAATGAGCATGGAAAATTTTACCTGCGTTCTCTACATAACCCATGGCTGGTGGAATGTGCTCTCCACTTTTTCTTCTAGATCAAGGCTTATTAGGAAATTAAGCTTCAATATTTGGGACTCCTGTTTCTATGTCTTGCACAGTCTCATTAGTTCCCTTTTCCTCCTCTTCCCCTTCCTTCATTTCTTCATATTTATGTTCTACATTCTCTGGAGGTATAGGAGAATTAGGTGATATTTCCTCTGAATCTTCGACCTCCTCATTCAACTTTAGTTTCCTTATCCTTTTCATAGTTGTCTCTTTCTGTGGAGAGAGTCTGGGTGATTTGCACACTATTTTTGGAGTAGCACCTTGAGTCCTTGTTCTCTTGAACACCCACTTAAATCTTTTCTCTCTTTGGACTTCATCTAATTCCTCATCATCCCCCTCTTGTGGTTGAGGTGGTGTATTCGTGTGCTTAGCTTCATCCTTATTCATAGGATGTCTTCTACCTCTATGCTCCAAACAACCACTATCCTTGCGCTCATCCTCTTCATCCTCCACTTCCATTGGCTCCGTGGGCTTAGGCTCTGGGATGTTCTCCATCCCTTTGGTGGTGTTGGAAGTGTGAACTCATCTTTCACATACTTTTTATTCTCCATCCTGGGCTTCAGTTGAAGATACACCAATGCTGCTCCAATATCTCCCATAGCCAAATTTATTGGTTTAATGCTTAATACATCTGAAATGAGACTTTCAATATATGCACCCCACCCTAGATACACATATTTATTCCTTAGTGTGTGGTAGTCAAAATCTACCTTATCCAAATTGAATGTCAGATGCCTGGAAGTACCTTTCTGTGAAGACATATGGTAACTTACAAGGACTCCATGCTTTATCTTTCATGGTGAACCGCAATATGTAAAAGTGCTAGTATACAACGAACTAAACTACATTTCCAACCACTGAAGGAAAGTCCTTGGGGATGCGCCGCTCTTCTTCAAAGGCTACGTGAATCCTATCATACCATTTCTCAACCCTTTGCTTGATCTGTTCTATCATGGATCCCTCACACAAGTATTTTTTAAAGCATTCTGCAAGTGACTTGTGCTCCATGGGATACTCCCATGTCTTCTCTTTTGGTCCATCAGGTACTCTGATCTCCATGAACACCAGTGATAATAGAATATCTCCAAAGTTGATCTTTCCTCCTGTGTGCACTTTCTCAACAATAGTTTTTGCAATATACCATGAAATGTTGTAGACTACCCCTTCAGACAACTTTTTGGCAATGTGTAGCCACATGGTGTTCACTTGTGACCACCTTTCCTAGTCATTTAGCTTTGTAACAAGATGTGCAGCTTCTTGCACCACTGGATACTTCTTCAGTTTATCAATTTCCATGCTGCGCAGACCCTTTGTGCCTTTCAACCCTGTTACCGTCGAGATGAGTGCATCTGAAATTCTGGCTCTACATCCTACAAAGTAGAAAAAATCTCCATGTACTCTGCTCATGAGCCACTGGTACAAGGGCCCGTATTTCCCAAAGTAAGGGAGTTCGTATAGCTAGTAAACTCAAATCTTCTTCAAGAGCTTCTCACCAACATCATCATACACTAGCATGTCTTCCACCATGTGTTTATTTGTCTTTGTGTTCAACAAGGCATCAAGCTCCTTCTTATTCTATACATTACAATGATTGTACTCACTCACCTTACTTCTTATTATGTGAGAGTCCCACTCCTGGCCTACGATAACCCCCTCTGGATATTGCATTTCTGAAAAATTACTTTCAGGACCCATCTCTTCTTCCTCTTCGGCTATTGTCTTCTTTCCCTTCACTCCTGCTGCAATTGGTTTCTTGAGTGCCATTTCTACCTTGCAATCCTTTGTAGATCCTTTCCTCTTGGATTATGCAATGTGTAAATCAAACCCTAGCTTGATTTAGTGTGCCCTAGGTGGAATTACGTGCCCTTACTTCGCTCAAACCCTTTACCAATGGGGACGCAAGCTCTTTCTATGTACATATTTCTTTATCACGACTAACTACGCACCTCTCGCACCTCAATAAAATCACTCAACTCTCCACACTTGGATCCTTTTCAAATACTCTTAATCACAACAATAAAAATGAACTCACATCCCATCCTTATATAGATTTCTAAAATTTTTATGCATTCATTAATCCTTCACCTACCAAATATTCTCTCATTAATTGACCAATTCCATCCTTTACGCGCGTTACATATTCGTACCTCATCTATAACTTTCTAGCATTCCTTCCTACCCTTTGGTCACATACTTATCTTCAGTGCACTTCCTTGCACCTGAGTACCTCGTCACTGCACCTTCTACTGGTAGTTGTTATGATCTATGATTACCTCGTGTTATACTTTCCCTTCATTCATCTCTATCTTTGGTCACTTTTTAGAGGTAATTGTTTGAATTGAAGAGCACTCGTAGCAGCTTATTCCTTTCACCTTTCAATTCCCATAATCTTGTACCTAGATATCGACAACCACCCCACAATAAAAGTATGTGCAGTCCTCTTTGCATAAACATGCTTCACATAGTAATTAGCTACATGCACGCAAGTGTGCTTATTTCACAACCAACTAATTTGAAAAATCATAGCAACAAAGAAGCAAAAACATTAAGGAAATAAAGAATCAAAAACCTAATCTAAATGGCAATACTACTTTATTAAAAATACCAAGAAGACTTATTTATAGTAGGGCTTCAGCCTACTCCCGTTGAAGTAACCGAGTAGCCATTTTCCATCAAGTGCTTCTAACTGGAAAGAACCTATTTCAAGGATGTAAGTGATAAGATATGGCCCCAACCAATGTACCTTAAGTTTTCCTGGATGGCGCAAGAACTTAGAGTCATAGAGAAGTACCATCTGTCCAATCTCAAACTTCTTATCCCTTATGTTTATATCATGCCATGTTTTCTGCCTGGCATTTTCTTGCTTCTGACTCCAATTTGCTATGGCTCATCACTCATCTAGCTGAATTATCTTTTCAATCTGTTCTTCTAAATCTTTCTCATTAGCTAAACCTCTAGTGCGTGCAATACGTAAAGAAGATAACATAAATTCCATAGGAAGAATGGCTTGTGCGCCAAACACTAACTAAAATGGCGTGAATTTGTTCAACCTGTTATATGTTATTCTATATGCCCAACATATTGCAAATACTTTATCATCCTAATCCTTTTTTCCAATATCACATAATTTTGTCAATGTGTGGCCCAAAATTTTGTTAAAAGCCTCAACAGTTCCATTTTCCTGAGGATGATAGGGTGTAGTCTTATGGTGTGAAATCATGAACTCATTCAATAACATTTTGATTGTCTCATTAAGAAAATTTGTGCCCTTATCAATGGTCAAACTCAAAGGACACCCATACCTTGTAATAATATGTTCCCATAGAAACTAATCTACTGTATCTGTTGTAAAGTCCTTGGTAGGTGCTAATTTTTCCCACCTTGTTAGATAGTATGTGCAAGTTATAATGTAGCATGATCCAGTTCTGCGCGTAGCTAGTGAAATAGGACCCAAAAAATCCATAGCCCATTTCTCAAATGGTTATGCACCAGCAATAGGTCTCAGAGGAATTTCATCTCACTGACCTGGTCTTGCAAGACATTGACAATGATCACATGCCTTACAAAATTCCTTACAATCTTCATAGAGGGTCTCCCACCATAATCCAGTGAGTAGAATCTTACGCATTGTGGCATCACCTGCATAGTGGCCTCATGGAATTCCACCATGAGCTTCTTCCATAATGTCTGTGTGCTCATGTTCCAATACACAATGGTGTAATACTTCATCCTGGCCCATTTTGTACAAGTCACCACTAATTAACATATAAGGTGCAACACATATAGCAAGTCATTTCTTCTCAAAGTATTTCATTCCTTCTAGTGTCATCCCTATGCATAAAAAGACATCAATGTCCTTTAGTTCTGATGGCATGTGTTGTAACCTGTATAATTGTACATCTGGCATGATATCCTTAATTGCCTGTGCTTCTTCTCCTTACTATATTCTTGATAAATGGTCTGGTCCAGAATTACTTTTTCTTGGTTTTATCGCAACTGTGAAATCAAACTCTTGAAATAAGAGCACCCATCGACATATGTGCCCTTCTAAAATAGTATTACTTACCAACTAATTCAATGCCATGTGATCTTTATAAAAGAAGAATGGTGTAGCTATTAGGTACTGGATAAATTTATGCAGTGCATAGATCATTAAAAAAGCTTCATGATCTGTAGTTGTGTACTTTTGTTCTACAGGAGTCAGGTTTCTACTAGCAAAACATATAGAATGATCTATAATACCTTCTCTAGGTTGATCCAACACCATGCCAATGGCCATGCCAGAGGTGTCAACATGTACATGAAATGGCTTTTCCCATTAAGGAAAATGCAAAATAGGTGTGGTAGTAAGTTTCTCCTTTAATTTCTTGAATGCACATTGTTATTGTTCCCCCTGTAGAATGTACTTTTCCCTTTCAATAAATTTTATAAGGGTATGGAAAATTTGGCATAGCCTTTGATAATTTTTCTATAATATCCTGTATGTCCAAAAAATATCCACACCTCACTTTGACTGGTAGGCTCCCCTAGGCCTATAATGATTGTAACCTTTTTTGGATCAACCAATAAACCCTCCTTGCAGATTATGTGTCCTAAAATTATCTCAAATGGTGTAGAAAATATACACTTCTTAATGTTCAAAGAGATACTCAACTACCTACACCATTCAAACATTAAGCGTAGATTGTCACAGTGGTCCTTTAAGTAATCCATACACTATCCAATCATCTAAATATACCTGTAAGAAGTTGTGAATAAATTCCGTCAATGCTTGGACAACTATGCATGACATACAACAGGTGCATTTTTCAGACCGAAGGGCATTATAGTATAGGAAAAGCTACTCCATTCAGTATTAAATGTAGTCTTTTCTTGATCCTCCTGAGCAATCCTAACCTAATGATATCCAAAGAACCCATCCGTAAATGAATAGATTTCGTGCCATGCGACTCCTAGTATTTCCTCAGTGAATGGTGTAGGGAATGGATCTGTTACACATGTAACATTCAGCTCCCTGTAGTCCACACATATTTGAATCCATCCATCCTTCTTGATACTAATCACCATTGGACTAACCCATCCTTACTCATCAAGGGGCTTGATAATTCCAGACTTCAACATGTTCTCAATCTCTTCTTTGACCTTTTCACGTAAATTGGGATTCATTCTATAAGGCCTCTTTATAACTAGGCACACACCCTCTTTAAGCTTTATCTTCATCTCCCCTAATGATTCATACACATATTTAAGTTCATGGTACCCCCTAGGAAATAAGTCCTAGTAGTCCCTTAGTAACTCTATGATTTTTTCCACTTCATAGTCTGACCAATAGTCTCCAATTATGTATTCCTTAGGCTCAGTATCTATTCCAATATTCACCCACTTTATCTTCATAGGTTCATGATAGGTGCATGTGGTCCTATCCACACTTTCCAATACCTCACACCTTCTTGTTCAATGGTTTACATCTAGATTATCTACTTCTTCATCATCCACTAGGTACACCATTTTTCCTTTCTCTTTCTCAAGGCAAGCATGTTGAAGTAATGTTGCATCGACCTCTGGTTCATTATCAAGGTGTGCTCCTGAGTATTCTTTATCTAATAACTCCTGAAGGATTTCTTCATCCTTGGAACTATCGCCCATAGTTAAGCACTTGATAACTTTCAATTATTATTCTACAAAAGTTTTTGTAGAGAAGAAGTCAAATATCTGGGTCATTCTTACAATTAAAGTTTTCTAATTTCTAGTTTCTCTATGGAGTTCTACATATACATACCAACCACGTGTGTAGCCTTGTAAAGTGGAATAAAACAAGTCTACCCATAGTGAAGGTGGTAAAGATTCCTACCCTTCTATCCAGAGTCTCTCACACTTCTCAATGTGGTGCTGAACAAGTTGATTGTCGTGATAAATACATATTTGAGTAGGTGCATTGCTCCTAAAGAACCTAGTAGTAAGAGCAATCCCAATTTCATTCCATCCAACAAGATTATCGCTATGGACCACCCACCAGTGTGTTATTGTCCCACGTAGTGTATATTCTAGCATATTTCTCCTCTCCAGTGGGTCTATCTAATTTTCTTCCATGGCATGCAAGAATACCATGGGATCCCCTTCTGTTTTGTAACAAGGTACCAAGTTATTACCTATCCTCCTTACATAACATGGCTTTGTTCCTCAAGGGAATATGCTCTTTACTTCATGCCCTAATAACTCATAATTGCTATAAGCCCAATTATCACAAGTAATGCTTGTAGTATCACTAATAGATTGTGCATCCTCCCATTGAATTAGTCCTTCTTTGGTTTCTTTAATCATCTCTAGATCTCGGATGGCACGTACAAAAATCATATTCACATCTTCTTCACTTAATTTATCAACATAGGGTGCAAAATTTCCATCTGTTAAAGGGATAATGAGCCTTTCCTCTTTATTTTAAAAACTGATATAGCCCTTGTTGAACCAAAGATCAACATTATTTGCATAACACTAAGGAAACCCTAATAGAGCTTCGAAGCTATCTGATTCTACCAACACTAAAACTTCAAAGTCTTCAGTGAACTTATATCCTTGTATGTTAATGGATGCATCTTTTAAAACTCTTATGGGAGTGGCCTTAGTCCGATTAGCCATGAATAATACATTAGAGGATGGCTACAATAGGGGTCTCTCCATTTTTTCCCATGCATCCAGAACATTGACTTTCACGCATGTATCAATCAGTATATTACTTAACAGCTACCCATTCACAATGACATTCAAAGTGTTTTCCTTGTCATAGTCTAGGATATGAGGAGGGATATTTTCATGCAGGATCTAACGTCCGGTCTCAATACTTGTTTATGGAGTGTTCCCTTTTAACCAACTCCCTAAAATTGGAATGATGTTCTCCTGGCGTAACATTTTACACTCTTCTCTCAGGTCATTAATATCAGTTTGGACCATCTCTGATGCTTTCTTCTACTCCTTTATATACTGTATCTCATCCTAAATAATCCTTATAACTTCCATGGTATCTTGATAAACCTCCTTCTGATAGATAAGATCTAGGTACCGTGCATAAAGAAAATCATCTTTAGTGATGGTAGGTTTATGTTATAATGCCTCCCTAGCATGTGCTACCTTATCGCGGGTCGTGATCCTTACTTGTAGTGCCTTAGACTCTGCTTCCATTTTAGGCATCCATTGATTGTCCATAACACACGGTATCCTAACCATAATTTTTCCCTTGTTTTCTTGTTTATGTTGCTGACTCAGATGCTCACATAAGTTCAAGCACTCTTCATAGCTATGGTTCTTTCCACAAAAAGAACATGTAATATTCTGAAGACATTCGTGCCTATAGTGGTCAGGAGATCCGCATGTATAACATGTTCTGTGAGGAAACTCACCTCTTCCATCACCATGGCCTTTTCCTCCCAATCCACCATGGTATCCTTAACCTTTGCCATGGTTGCCTTCAAAATGCCACTCATTCTGATCATAGTGCACTTGATTTTGCTCTCGGTCCTAATTCTCATTCTTTTCTTTAGAGTTATCTAAAACTCCTTTCTGTCGTACACTAGTATCTATAACATCATGGATCTGTCCAATCAGCCGATAGTCCTCTATGTCATGATTTATGGACTTGTAGATTTTACAGTAGCTTGAAACATTCTTCCTTATCCCTTGCTGTAATAATGGGCAATGACTAGTATCATGGTTTAAGTGGCATATCTCACAATCCAAAAGTAATGAGTGTACTGTTCTATGAGGAAAACTATCCTTTGTGTGACCCTCTACTTCACAATCTGTACACCAAATTTCTAATCGTGTTTCATGGGCTGAATTCATTGATAATTTTTCTAGCTGTTTTTCCATAGCTGCAATCTGTGCCTCTAAGAATGGGCTAATGCCAGTGTTAATACTCTCAACTTCCTTGGCATATAGGGTTGCTTCAAATGCCTCATGTGGATCAGTATATGTCTTTATGTGACAGGGCCCTCCTAAACGGTGTAATCAATCCCCCAATAAACCATTGTGCATGTTGGCTTGCATGAATATCATAGGAAAGTTTAGACAGAAACATTTTAATATGGGAATCATACTCACACACACTCTCAGTAGTGCCTTGCTTAATATACTTGAGTGCACTTATACTCTTCTACTCAAATTCAGGGATATAAAACTCTTTTAAGAATGCATCCTTCAATGTTGCATAATCCACACAAGT
The DNA here is from genome assembly GCA_019776745.2 of Taxus chinensis. NCBI lineage: Eukaryota > Viridiplantae > Streptophyta > Pinopsida > Cupressales > Taxaceae > Taxus > Taxus chinensis. The sequence goes on along the minus strand of CM034151.1, from coordinate 315,285,740 downwards.
TTGATCAGGGTCAAACTTTATGTACCAGCTATGTACATTCCCTTGTAACGTAGTAGCAAATTGGCTTGCCTTACCCTCAGAAGTTATGATTCCTTTTGTGCGCCACCATATTTCACACATATGCACATTTTCACTAGCATCTTCTATACCCCTATACTCTGGAAGATGAATAGACATTACCATATAAATATTCTGGGGTTGCTCTGGACCTTTCCCGCCTGATCTAAAACCTCCAATGTTCCCCCTACCTCAAGAACCTCCAAATCCACTTGAACCAGAACTTCCCATGCCTCTTGATCCCAAACTTGTAGCTAGAATAGGTTTATAGACATACTCCCCTATGCTCTGATAGTAGTACTATACTGAATCCATATGGTATGTGAAGTAGTTCCACTTCCAGTAGTGAATCCAACATTCAGTGCGCTCATATTCTGTGTGGACGATGCGCCTGAAAACACACCTTCAAATAACAATGAATTCATCTGCCCTCCCATTGATGTGATTTCTCTCTTACTTCCCGCACTTGATTTCTGATTACTTGTACTAGATACTGGAAAACCAAGCGTAAGGGCTAGGTTACTAGGTGGATTCAGATGCACACTCATGGCCCAGGTAGTCTCTCCTGGCGTGCTTCATTGTGAGGCTGAGGGGGAATCCTTGTCATGCTTTCCAAGATGGGGGAGTTCCTGATGCTCCGGCTCTACATCACCTACATGATCTTCAAATGCTTCATGAGACATCTCTCACCTCAATGCCATACTTTCTATAATGGTATGTTACTTCTCTATCTCCCTCTTACACACCTCACTATACTTAAGCTGACTTTCCTCCCTTTTCCTTTCTGCCACTAGGTCTGCCATCTTTCACCAATCCTATTCCTGCCCCCACATGTGGTGGGGTTTAGTTAGCCATCGGTTTACTCTCTAGATTCAAATTTACCATTAGGATCTTAATTTCCAGTAAAATACCTTGTAGGTAAGCTACTTCTAGATGTCGTAAGAACTTAAATTCAGCTACCTCTAGACACAAATAAGTGGAAATTGAATATTCCAATATATAACTGTTCAAGACACCACTAAACCATGTATCCATAGCTCGATTCCAAATCAGATCAGCATCATAAAGGACATGTGATTCTTCATGCATCTAGATAAGTGTGTGATACCTCTAATTCTATTTAGATGCATAAGAAACCAATCACTCGTACAATTCTACTAGAAAGATAGCAAAAAAGATTTCATACAGATTCTGTTCCACCCAAGTCTGTGCGTTAAACTTAGATCCAGTTCTGAACCGCCATGCATATTCTTCTTCTAGATCATGTTTCCATTCTTCAATACTTGCTAAGTTCAACCGGTATGTCTTCATCGTGAACCATCCTAATAAAAAATAAAAAAGAGGTTTTGACAATGGAACCAATGATGCAGCCTAGAATTCAGTGATACAAAACCAATGAAACCCTATGCATGTTAGCACATCACTCAACCTAGACTGAGTGCTCACCCAAAGCGAGAAAAGGTACCAGGTCTCTCTTTACTGTCGTTGTTGTTACAGGATGTTAGCATGATGGAGACTTAACATATATAGTTCTATTACTAGCACATCATTCTACAGAGCATACATGATCCATATCTAAGGAAAAGTAGAATTAAGTACTAACCATGATGAGATAAAAAACTAACACTTAGATTCAACCAATATCCTCCATTATATTCAATGCAATCAGTATACAGAAGCTTCATTACAATAATAGTAGTATGTGCATAACAAATTTAACAGCATATCTCTATATATATCTCCTCTCTCTATTACACAGTTTACTGCATACATATAAGGGTGGGGAATTTCCCTTCACCACTTATCTATTCCCAAAATAGGTCACATGCTCTTCTTAGCCACGTGCCTTTACAAAACTAGCCACACATGCAAGTGTGCTAACAATAGACTACTGCTAGCTAACTGACAGTAGCAGATCTATTTCTAGCCTATGCCTATGCAAAGTGTTTTGTATCCAATCCTCCAAAAATAACCATTATGTGGCATGCACGTCTCTACCTCGTTTGTGTGCTCTACACGCCATCTCTAAAAATAAACCTTTATGAGCAAAAATGGCTAAGTCCCGAAAGATGAACCTTTGTTCCACACCCACATTATCCCTATCCATTCATGCCTTTGAATATGAATCACTTCCCCATGAAAAATTATTGTGTGCTTTCTATCAAGTGTTCTTTGATCAACAATACGTATCCAAGAGTTAATAGAGAGAGGCATATCGTGAGGGCTAGTCAATGACGTTTAGTTTGTGTTAAGTTTTGTAGCCCACAAAGACTTCATGTACCACAGGGACCGGCTTCTAATGCGCGTGACAACATTCCTCAGAGAATTAGTGGATATTGAAGATTAATCTCCCTTTATATGTAAAATTTTATTTCTCCTTTTTTTGCATACATTACATCAAGGGTAGGGCCCCTTAAAATAGAACCCCCTTTTGTTTACAGGATACATTTCTTCAATATGTTTATTCCCTTTTCTATTGTATGAAGTGTTTTTATTTTCTGTTTTAGCACTCTTAAGATACACAATTCACTTAAAATTTACATATACTACACCATAAAATAAACTTATATAATTAATCTCTTCACACAATGCCTCTTACTACATGCATAATTTAAACAACTCTAAGTCGATTTGCAATAAAAACTTACTATTAACCATTTAACCAATCTTGGGCCTTCTAGATAAGAAGATTAAACACCTCCCTACATTTTTACCACATACTGAAGCAACCTAAAAATACACCAAACATTAACCAAATGTAAGACTGGGAACTTGGGACTATGATGAAAACTTCAATTAACACATAAAAATTCAAGGCAAACCAAGATACAAATTTAATTATGTGCTCCAAGGAATTGCCACGTGCCAATTTGTTCAAACACACTTCTCTAGGCCTCATATTCAAACTATCTCTTTACACATTTTTGGGCAAATGAAACATTTTGAAATTACCATCCCTTCCCTCAAGAGTTCACTCTACACTTTCATTCCAAAACATGGGTTTAGGAATTTAACCTGTATTTCGCACAAATGTCAAAGGGGTAAAAATTGCATCCTTATGATTATTTTTACGACACCCAAAATATTTCCTTTCCTTAGGTGCCAGGGAAAACACTACATCTTGTACAGAAAAATTATATCTACAAATCCAACCAATTGTCTAGATTACACACAAAGATACATGTTGCCACCCACTTAGAATTTCTGGAAACTTCAACACTTCAATCAATTATACAAATCGAAGACACATGATTTGTAGATGAGCAGAAGGATATACATGAAAACTTAGAAACACTAATATTAAGCATGGAACAAATTTTGAAAACAAAAAAAAGTCCAATGATATGGTGTTGAGATAGAGCATGATGATTATGGGCACCAATGATGCCCTCTCTTACTACACATGTGAGATATTTGAGGCTAGATACTCCTTCTCCTTATGGTTCTTTATTTCCTCCTAAAGAGGTCATAAAAAACTAGTGCTTATTCTACCTCCGTATACATATCTAATTTCAAAGACTAAAAAAATTTCAAATAATGACATAATACAAAAACATTGAAATATTTGTAAAAATAAAAAATAAGTACCTACATATGACTTGGTTTGCTAGCTATTTTCTTTACATATGTTTTTTTCATATGTAGATCCTAATTTACAATAATAATTCGAGTAGTCAAGAAAGTGAGATAAAAATTAATATAGTAATCAGTACAAAATAATAGTTTAAAAACATATAACAAGATAAGTCAACACTACCAAGATACATGTACTAGTCCTAGTAGCCCAAAAGATAACATATACACCATATACGTAATTTAGCATAGTGAGGAAGTGGAAAGAATTTAAATGACATAAAAAAAATTTATAGTGTGGGAGATGCCCCCAAATAATCAACACAATTGGGAAGGGACTAAACTAGCACCTGTCATTGTGTATCAATATTTATGTGTATTATGTATCAAGCTCAACATAACTCCTAAACACATTTATGTAAAGAAAAATAATCGCATTATAATATAAATATACACATCCTTATCTCTCATATGAATTACTGATATCTACATAATAATATATTATTCATCCATAATAGGAGGATGGTGATGACAACGAATAATGCGAACCCAACAAAGAATGGAGACAGTGGTATCGGGTCAGGTGGGGGCTATGGCTCCATGGTTGGAAAATATTCAAAGAAGCATGGGAGGATACACCAATGGTCCCACTTGACTCGGGATGAGTAGAATACTGCATGGAGGCTACGATAGGGATAAGGAGAGGTGTCCTTAAAACCCTAATCTGAATTCATTTAGATCAAACAGGGATGTAGATGTATCATAGGTAGGAAATAAAATCTTTGAGCTGCATAGAAAAGCTAGGGAAGATGATGTTGCTTCTAGGACGACCTCCTTCAAGGATATCCTTGGCACTCGAGGTTGATATACACCTAGAAACCAAGATTACCTGGTCGATCTAGCTGAAGAAATTCCTACCCTAGAGATCAAAAACCCTGAGGTGGAGGAATACTATCAGTCTCTTACTCAAAAATTTGTGATCAGGTGCTTCAATGGACGTTGGCCTTCCTCTACCAAATTATACCAATGGGTATTTGAAAACAGGTCTAAAAAATGTGAAATATCACTCTGTTCTAGGGGTTTCTTTATTGTGCATTTTGGAGAAACCTAGGATTAACAGTGTTGCCTATCTGAAGGACCTTGGTTCTAGAGAAATGTTGACATACATTCAACTCCTTGGTTTCTATAATTTTATCCAACTCTCACTCAATGATGAAAATGCCCATTTTGGTAAGGCTTCCTAACCTCCCACTCCATCTCAGGTATTCCTTGGATGATATCGGTAATGGTTTGGGCAAGTTTATTAAAGAATATTTGGATAGAACTCACTCAGATCTCTCTACTTATGCTCACATTTTCATTGAAATTGATCTGAGTAAAGGATTACCAGATCATATATTATTAAAATTTGGAATTTTTTAGTATTCACATATTTTGGATTATGAAAACACCACCTTTAGATGTAGATTCTATAAAAATCCAGGACATTTGCAAGCTTCTTGTCCTTTAAATAAAAATGGTGCTAAAAAATGAAGCTCAACAACTTCTGGCGGTTAGGGCTTTGTGAATCCAGATTTGGTATCTGCTTCAACATTCAAATCAGGCACTGAGCATAAGACTACAGAAACAACATAAAATAAGCAGTAAGTTTCAGAAATGGGAAATTGGGAGAATGTGGAGATAGTTGGAGGATTGAAAAGAGGGCACATATCTAACAAATATAATTCAGATCAAGATTATTTTCCTGATAATAGGGGATTCCCAGGAAACCCCAATGATATGATGATAATTGTTCCATTTGACACTGGAAAATGGCAAGAAGTAAGGAACATGAAAAATAAAAATAGCAGGTATTTTTTGCTTAGTTAAGTATCATAGGCTTGTAATCTGGGTTTTTCGCCCAACTACTTTGGTCTATTTTCTTGGGTTTTCAAGCCCAATTTTTAATAGGGAACGGGTCCCTTCAACCCACCTTATCAATCAAATATATATATATATATATATGTGTGTGTGTGTGTGTATATATATATATATATATATATATATATATAATTCATCCATGCAATATCAATTATCCATAGCAATTGTCTATCTCCAAGAATATTTCCTCTTGTTATTTCATTATTAAATTCATGTCAGGGACCATATAGAATAGGTTCAATCAAAAATATGGTCTACGACGACATCTATGGTGCCAAAAATTCTCATGTAATGAATCCTTTTCTAAATTAAAAATCTTATATGTTTCTGTTCATCTTTATAGAAGCCATAATGTAAATATTTTACCCATAGAATCCTATATAAGTAAGTCACTTGTACATTATAACTCACCTAACCTTTTCATAATAATACATTACAAATATTAACACTAAATCACTCAAGGTTATCCAATATAGTCATAAAATTAGTTTCACATCCTTTATAGAAGACACAACATATGTTTGAAGCAATAAAACAAGGTTCAAGCATCTAACTTCCTACATTACCAAACATGTAAAGGTCCTAGAGCTATGTGTTAACAAGAGAAACTCAATAATTTTTTTTAAAAGGTATTAAGGGAGAATGGTTATAAATAGTAACATATAAAACACACCACATCACACTACTACTACACTAGGTACATTTTCAATTCAATAGGTATCTTGATATCTTCATTTCTATAGACATGAGGGAAACATAGTAGGTTGGCCTATATTACATACATTACTTGCACCAATAATAGGATAACTACATGAGACTTACACCTACTTAAGGGGATGTAGTTTACTTCTTGGATTGGTTTATATGAGGTTGATTTTTAGAGAAATTCTATCCTCTCCCACATAAGGATTTCTCCTTTTACTATCTAATCACTTGATGAAGTTTTCTACAAGTATATAGGTTTTCTATCTCTTGTAGATCTTTATAAGTAGTGAAAAAGTTGTGAAAGACACATTGAAAAATAGATATAACAATTTTTTAGAGTAGTGATGAGAAAGTGAATTGGTTGTACCCTACTATGCATGAGTCTAAAGTGAAGGTCAAAACAATACTACACCCTAGATCAAGTTGTATGGTTCTGTACAAGAGAATTTTATAGGTGTAACATCCAGTATTTAATTAAATTCATTCATTGAATTTACACACACACACACACACACACACACACACACACACACACACACACACACACATGTTTTGGGAATTGTTGGCATTTTCTACACATTTATGGAGTTTAATTTGGTTGATTACATGGCATTGTCAATTGGTTAATAGAATTATGTGAGGTAGAGATTCGACCCACTGCATGATGTGAGTTATGTAGTTTTAAATTTTATCAAACTTAGGTTAAAACCTAAGTTGTATGGCATATTTTTAGCTGATAAGTTTTATGGTTTCACGAAGTGGCATGGAAATTAAGGTGGTCAGTTGGAATTTAATGAAGACAATAGGGACTCCTTGGGAAATGCTAGCTTCCTTGAGAAGCTATGTAATGCAAGTAGACACATTATTTCATTTTCTTTTGGTTGTTTTTTGAGCTCTGTTTGAAGGTTTTGCATGGCATTTTTGGGGGAATAGCTTACTAGTGAATTTTGTGTGGATATTTCACTACTGTTATCTCTAGCTATTATGGCATTTTTTACTATTTAAATATGTTCTTGAAAGATTTATTGGAAAATGTATTTTTGTGAAAATTTCAACTTGGAAAAGTGCAAAGAAGTTTAGAAGAAAAATACACATGCATGGGTTTTTATACTCTTACTCTTTACTGAAAGCGTTTATGGTTTTGGATTATTATCATATCTAAATAATTTTTTTGTTTTGGATTTTTATGTGAAATCAAAAAATAAAATAAGGAATTATCGTAATACATTTTGGTTTTGTATTGATATGTGAGATTTGTAAAATAAAACAAGGAGTGAGATAATAACAAACTTGATTTGATTTACAACTCCTTGAGCATTTTTGTTATCATTATTTTTTTTGTATGAATAAAATGTGGAAGTAAAACCCCACTGAGTATGTGAATTTGTGATGAGTACGTGGATTTTTTGTTTTTGTTTTAAAAATGGGTTTGGTTTGAAGGTGTCTAGTTTTATAAAATTATGGATTGTTGTTGTGTTATGGAATCCTCTAACTCATGGACGTATTGGAGTTAGTTTAATTTGTTTGGTGTGGGTTTAAAAATTGGAAATAGTTTTTTGGAGTTATGGGATTATTTTTGTACACTTTTTTTCTATTTAGGATAGTTTTTGGGTTATCGTTGATGATATATATGAACAATGGCTTGATTTTGTGCTAACTAAGCATGAATATTTTGAGTTAGTTGGGGGAAATCTTAGGAAGGTAATAAAATGGATTTGTATCCTTCTATTATTTATTTCTGATATGTGTAGTAAAATTGATGAATATTTGTTTATTATTGATGAAATTTCTCTCCTTTCTTGGGACTATAAATTTTGGTTAACTTCTGTTACAATTAAATGAGTCCTTACACAAAATTGTAGACACGTCTTGTAAACAACGATAATATCTATGTGTAGTCAATCCAAAAGGAGTCTCTAAGATAGAAGTACTTCATTAGTTTTCAGTTGATTGAGGTTCTAATTGGACTATGAGTGATTGTTGCAACCTTATGAAGTTTAAGTTTGTTGAAATATGAGATGTAGATAGACCGTTGTCATTATTGACCACCTGCATTATGAAATTTCTAGTTGTTATTAATAACGGGAAAGTTAGAACAATAAAAAATTATGAGTTATTAAATCTTTAATTGTTGTGTGTGATGAAGTAAATGGCCCATTATTGTCTACATGTCTAAGTGATATTAGGATGATTGTATATAGTAACAATGGACATAATTTATTAACATAATTAATAAGTTTCAGTAAGATATGTTTATGAGGTAGATTGCATAATATAAACTATGGAATTTACCATTGTAACTCATTGTTTAAGAATGGTTCTTAGCTGATCTCATATTATATTATTTCATTATAATTAAAACATACAATAAGAGCATGTAGACTCATGTTAGTTCTTTTGAACTGATCCATATCTATCTCTCTCCAACATTTTTACAAGAAATGCCAACATACTTGAAGTAACTTCTTAGATTAGATTTTGCGATTGTTTTTACGTCTTGAGTTTATCGGGAAATAAATCCAAAAATATTATTTGTAATAAATTTGATTATGTGATTGAAATATCGTCGCATATTAAAAAGGGCATTATGGCCCAATGTATTATTCTTGCTAACTATTGTAAATAATTATTAATAAAGATTAAAATATTTGTTCCTTATTAGAAATATGTTCTAATGACTTATATTATTTGAACTGAAAATGTAGATATCTTACTTATAATTCTAAGTTATTAATTAAGCTCATAATTTCTTAAGTTATGTGAAAATATCTGATTTCATGAATTCATATAGAATAATAAAGAAAATGAATATTGACATATAAACCTAAAGGATAACATAGGAAATGAAATAAATATGTTTATGTACTTTATAGTAATAATGGACTAATCATGATGAGTAAATGTATTTAAATGACATGGTATGAAAAACTGAATAATTGACCTACACCTAACGATAATTACTAAGTTGTTAAAGGTATGAAAATTGGAACTAATTTAACTTGTAGAGTTAGTATGACCATGTTAAGGAATCCTATTGAGTATTGTGAAATAATAAATTTAAAACTAATTGTTAAGGATAACTTAGTTGTATTACTCAATTGTAGAAATAGTGTGGGATGTAATGTTCCTATGCCATCTTATAAGAATCTTAGCTTATTACTAACATAGGATGGTTATGGGAAGGGTAGTAAGGATGTAATTATGGGTAATAGTTACATGGTACCTATGTCTCCCTTAGGAATCCTGATATGGTATGGATGTGACTCCTTTAATTTAGGGAAATGAGCCAATAATGGACTCTCCCTCTTCCTAGCTAGTTCACCTTCTTAAACAACAAGGAATATAGATAACTATATTGAGATGGTTGTGTGGTAATAGAAGATAATTTTTGTAGCTAGTGTGTGGTCTCATAACTAATATTACAAATCAATGCTTGCAACTTTGGCCAAAGAAATGTATTAGCTAACTACATTGTTTGTTCACTAATTCCTTCAATAAACAGTGTCAGATGCTAGATGTAAGTTACATGAATATATTCTAGGTAGGAACATAGGATGCACATATGTCTCACAACTCGTAAAAGGTTAGACCAAGTATACACACTCAGTTAGAGTGACTTAATGGATATCGTGGAGATGTGTATATACCCTTACAGTTGTACATGGTTATTATATGTTATGTTGGTGAAATAACTTTTAGTGTTGAAAATTATGTGTTTCCATGAACTCTCATGGGGCTATGCTCCTCCTTCTTGTGTATGGGGAGGCTCCCATTATTGAATTTTAACTATCTAATCCTACCTTAATGATATGGGGGAGGCCAGATAGGTCATGGATCACACAGGAAAAATTCATTAAACTTGTGGCTATGTTTTTGTATGGGGTATAAGGGAGAAATTTGCAGTAGTGAGGAGTAAATTTGAGAAATTAGGAAAGAAAAGGTTATCATTTTGAGTAGGAAATAATATATTTCACACAAAATAACAAGATGAGATTCACATTCAATTAAAGGAAAACAATAATGTAATTAGCGAGATGAAAAAACTAGAGAAACACAGTTATTTAGATTAATCGATCAAGGACACCAAGCTCTTTTATCAATATACTTTGAAATTTGTCGAAAAGAGAGAGAGTAGAGGAAAACATAAACAAAGGAAATAGAAGAAATGGAACTTTTATTTCTTTTGTAGCAGTGATAAATATATTCACAATCTATAACAATCAACAATTGTTAAATAAAACTAAACTTTCAGGATCCTTTCGAATGGAAAGTCATCCTAATTTATACCCTTGTGAATTATCTCTTCACCTATCCCCCACATGACTCTTCATTATCTCATTCAACTTGTGACATTACATCTTCATTGGAAATGATAAATAAATTCCCTTTTTACAAATCAAAAGGAATTTCACAATATAATTAATAAAATCACTTAATTGAATGAGATACAATACCATGATTGCACACAATAGATAATTAGAAAGGGGTAAAGAAGAGGAGAAGGGAAATTAAATTAATGATCTACTTCTGATGAAGATATTTCTGATTTAAGGCATAGTGATCTCAATTTCCTCCTACAAGATGCACAAAAAAATTAAACTGAGTGTTTAGAAACACTATTAAGAGACATTTTAATGTGAGATTGAGAAAAAATGAAACTCCATCATTATTATTCATCCTTGATCTCACAATGAGAGTAAGGATCACTCTCTTTCTCCTTAGGCTTTCACAATTGTCATTCATTATGCATAAACCTCTCAATGTTTGTGTTCTTACCCTGCACACTATGTTGGAACATTGTAAACTTGGCCTTTACTAACCTGTGATATGCAAGCTTATTAAGGAAGAAGGAATATCTCTTTCATAGGTCGCTTGGATTGGCTAGCTGAATCAGCTCATTTTTCTCGTTTGGCTCATCTCACCAACTTGCTTGGCTAGATGATGATGGTATCCCCTTATGATCTTGAATTTCAATGGAGCCCTAAGTGAAGTTCACTTCTTTAACTTAAGAATACATTTGATGTTTCCATACCTATATTTTCAGGTGCCTTTTATAGGAAAGGATGAGCTCTTGACTAGATCACTTAACGCACCCAACTCACCTAACTCTCCCAACTCATCGAGCTCAACTTAACTAGATCACCAAGCTCAACTCAACTAACTCACCCCAACCAACTAACCTCGATGAGATGATGAATGCTTCAAGACAAAGTGATGATCATGATGACCTCCTTTGATGAATCAATGGAGTTATTGACACCTTTTTAATCCTTTCCACTGCACATTGTCCCTGACTTTCCTCTATTATGCCTTCTTACGCTCATCCTTGCTCTCAGGAAAAATTGTGATTAGGATGATGCTTCTAAAACCATTATGAAGTGTTTATTTCCTTTTTAGCTATGATATCATCATACGACCCTGTGAAGACATCAAAAAGTAGCGAGATGAGCAAAAATGGATCCAAATGTAACTTTTTGCACCAAAAACTGGGGACTTCTATTTTTAGTAGGTAGGCCTAAGAAGATGTTATTTTGGGAAATTTCCCCTTTTACTCAAATATCATCTTATGAATCCTTTAGAACACTCAATTCATCTTCATTGATGATGTCTTACCATTTTTAGTAGGCTACATTTTCTAGACCTACTATTTTGGGAAAATTGCCAGTTTTACCCTACTTGCCATTTTGCATTGTTTCTAGATAAATATAGTGATCAAAGCTTGAAATTAAAATAAATTTTTATTTTTAGCATGTGAATGGGTATGGCATATGATATTTTTGTAACTGGTAAAAATGACCTTATTTTTCATCGAAAACCCCATTTTTTAATTAAACTCCTCATTGCAATCTCCTACTCCAATTTTCACTGTGTTTCACCCGCTAGAAATCTTGGAAATAAAAAGATAACATCTTGGGTTAGGGTTTGCAAGTATGAATTTGTTATAGAAGCCATTATTGGATGTTTGGAGTTATAGTTGATTAACGAAAATAGTTACCTAAAGGACCTAATGTTAATCTAAATAGGAGGACTAAAATGTAGTAAAAAAAGTAAAGCTATATGCAATGAATAGTAATAAACTATGATAAATGAAATAGAAACCCTAATGAGAAGGAAAGAGAGGGAAAATGACTTATTTAATTACTGTAGGCTATCACAGGTTGTCATAGATCTAAAACAAAAATCCAGAATTGCAGATGATCACTCAGGGACCCTGCAAAGGGTAGATCTAGACCATCTGAAGTGACACAAGTGCCTAGGAGTGTACAAGGGCACCCCAAGGCACCATGGTCTGGATGTTGGCTGATTTAAATAGTGCAGGAGCTTAAGAAATGTGTTAGACAGTGTCACAACTAATTCTGAATCCCTGCCTATCTTTCATTGTGGATTCGCTGGATAATTTGTATGATGCCCTGCATATGAAGAAGAAGAAGGGGTTAAACTGACCTCAACTACCAAACCAGTGGAATTATCATTGAGCACTACACAACATTACAAAACTTGATGCATTTTTATGAGTGTGTATATGCCATACCCTAGGTGTTCTCGTTTCAGTCACTCTTTATGTATTAGTGAGCTATGATAGCTATAGAAGATGTAAAATGTAGAATAGATAGAGTCCATCCTATAAGAATGTGTGAATGGATGTGATGCACACTTTGCTAGCTATGATGCATGGAGCTATGTGGATGGATATGGTGCAATGGATATATCCCTAGATGGAGTGATACTAGTGATAGGATACAATGACCTAAGACCCTTATTATGGTCTTATAAGCTTTATATTTATAGGGCTCTCAAGTTTGATGTTGCAATTAATCCTAAAAATGCTGACTGAGGAAAAGATAAGGAAGACCAATGGCTAAAAGTGACCCAAAGAAGAGTGAAAGAGGTTAAATATAGAGAGGGGCACCCAAGATGGGACCAAGGTTCCCCAGGGTACCCCAGTATAGGTTATGGTGCTCGGAATCACATCTAGAATCTTGAGGAAGTTGTGAAATGGGTGGATAGGTATTGGGAAATACACGGGAAAGATGAAGAAAAATATAAACAAAGATGGAAAAAAAGTGGGATTAATTGGTACTTTTTACACTTGAGAACCTTCTAAATAGTAGTATAAGATTGGGCTAAATATTGTCTAATGTGCAATATTTTTGTCTACATTTTCCCTGACTCTATGTTGGTAAGTGAACAACTTGGTAACATAAAGTAGTCAAAGAAGCATACCTAAAATACATGCAGAGTGTAGAAAAAAGTGCACCAATGGAATAGACTCAAATGTGGAGGAGTGTGGATTCTAAAGAAGAAAAATGTAAGTAAAAGTGATGAGATTTAACCTAGGGTGGAATGTGTGTGTAGTTGTTGCATGTATGTGGTGTACTTGCATGGTTAGTATGGAAAGTACCATCACGGTGTGTTGTCATTGTCACTATTTTTGTTTTTTTTTTTTCCCCAATTTGACTATTTTTTTCTCGTAATGCAAACCTGCAAAGAGAAAATTCTCAAGTAGTCAAATATGTATGTATGAAAAAATGTTTTGAAAATTATGCTAGAATAGAAAGTGTGAATGGAAAAAAAGGGAACATGTGCACTTGATCCATGTCGAGAAAAAGGGTGTAGAAGGATATCTTATGATGTTGCGAGTTTTTTGGGCGATCTCATGCCACCCTGGCTGAAGAAGTGTATGGAGAAAATGCTCGGTGTCCTCCAACTCTAACCGCTTTTGTTGTAATTTTTTTGAAGAGATATCTATACTATGCTAGTTTTTTGGGTGATCCTATGCCATTCGATAGAAAAGTGTTGAGAGGACACCCACTGTAACCCGTAGGCCTTTGGCTTCTTCGCAAAATTGTTAAAGGACACCATGTCCTGTTGAGGCTGCTGTGTATGGAATTTAGTCTGAATTGAACTCACTCATTGTGTATAGAGTTCAATCTGATTTGAAATCACTTGCTGTGTCTGAACCGATGTAAATACACTGTGTTAGTGGAAAACTCATACTGATGCCCCCATCTTTGGGGGTGCATGCAATGACCCTGGAAGGAGAATGTAGCCTGAAAAGAGGAATAACCACACTCTGACCTTTTAACCAATTCAGCCCTACAGGGGGGGAAGGGAAAACACTTAGTAGATATCAAGGCATGTACAAAAGGGGATGGCTAGTCAATACAAGTGTTAGTCTAGACACATGCATGTAAATAAGTTTAAAAAGACACAGATAATGTACAAAAATTACTAAGGATAGTAGTGCAAACATGTAAGAAAACAAGGAGACCACACAAAGTGGATTTCAAAAATTGGACACCACTCATGATGTCACAAGACACGCAAAGGCCATCATGGCCACAAACATCAGACAAGTGTACACACAAGCAAAGGGAAAATCTTGCATACACTGGAAAATAAAGCATACAAGTAGAAATACAAGTAGTAATGTGAACATGTAGTCCTACAAAATAAGTGCTACACATAAAACACTCATTAGCATGTTAGAGTGAAAACCAATGTGTCAAAGTGTGTATGAGAAAGTAGTAAAATATGCTAAGTAAAAAATGAAACAATAACGCCTGTATAATTCGAATGTAGATGCCCTAGCGACTAGTATACTAAGGGTAGAAGGCTAACATCCATGTCGTGTTTAGAGTCCTGTATCTATGATCACACTAAATAAAGGACTGAATGTGCATGTGTGTATGATAATGACATATAAGAAAGCAAGCTAACATGTGTAATAGAATGAGCATGCTAAACACTAGCAATAAAAAGTAAATGCTAGCAAGACAATGCACTATGTTGTGGATGGATGGAATGGAATGCAAAATGGAATGATAGGATCAATGTGCCCCCCAAGTTTATGGAAGTGTATGTAGTGAGGTTGATTTTTCCCCCTAAGTTATCAGGAATGAACCACAAATGAGAGTGTGTCATTGATAAATGGTCGAGTAGTGTTTATTGAGTCTAGTGCTTTGTTATGAGTGTGTATGTGTAGTGGTGATGTAATACAATATGAGGAGAAATGATGTGTGTGAACCCTATAGCCGAAGCATATATCACGATTTTTTTGATCGGAAGAGTGATGATTTATCCCTAAGCATATATAACTAGGGGATGAAAGGATGGTGATAAGATGTATAGAAATATGTGTGTGGACCCTAGCCTAAGCTTATACCACAAATTTTTGATTGGAAGAGTGATAATTTTTCCCTAATCACATATCACTACATGATGGAAGAAGAAGATTATGATTTATCCTATAGTGTATGTCACTACGAGATGGGGGATGAGGGTGGATGAAGCATAGAGAAGTAGGTAGTGAATAAAAAAAGGTAGTGATGGTATCACTAAGCATAGATCACTATGTGATGAATAAGACAAGGGTGGTGATTTAACCTAAAGCATATACCACTAAGTGATGAGTGAAGGCATGACAATGTAATGGAATAAGTTTGGAATTGATAAATGAAAGAGGATTATATAAGAGAAGATGATAGAAGGATGTATATTTGATGGAAGTAGTGGTTATCTAACCTATGATGTATACCACTACGTGATGATGTGTGTCAGTGATGATAGAGCCTAGAGCGTTGGTCCATTTCAATGGTAAACCCTCGCATGTAGGTATGATGACATGTTGCACGTAGTATGATGACATGTCACGTGTAGGTAAGGTCCATTTCATTAGTAAACCCTCTGAAGTCTAGTATGGACCGAGGAACTAAAGTGTATCGTAGAGTGGCGAGTGAAGTACATAGAACAATGTAGTGTAGATTACCAAAGTAGGTGAATGTGTGTTGTAGGCAGTGTAATGTAGCATGTGTAGGTTGGTCAAAATAGAATGTGTATGGATGATAGATGAAACTAGACCCAAGTATAAGGAAATCTAGTGTAGGGTGTAGGATAGTTATGGTGTATGAATACAGTGTAGGTAAGTGTGTAAATGTAAGAAGTGTGTAGATAGGAATAGAATGTGTAATCATAATAGATAAAACTAGACCCAATTATAAGGAATCTAGTGTAGCATGTAGGATGTATAGAATGTATGGATGACAGGGAAAACTAGACTCATAGATAATGATGACTAGTGTAGCATGTATGATATAGATGATGTATAAATTATTAGTAGAGGAGGTATGTATAGGATGATGTAGGATGTATTTGTATAGATCTAGGAGTACAATTTGTGGGGTTCAGTGTAAGAATGATCCCTTAATAGTACAGTGCAAACCAAAGCACTAGGGTGCGTCATCGGGTAACGAGGGTGATTTGAGATGTGATGTTATATGCCAATAGGAAAGAACACATAAATAGATATGTAATGTGTGATGTAAGACTATGTAACTAGGATAAAAGAGTAGGGGGAATGTCTAATTTCTATGCCCCCCAAGTGTATGATAACACACATACTATGTAATAAATGATGTATATAGGTGATGAAACATGATGGAATTTTTTTAATTGATAATGCCTAAGAAGTGTTGAAGTATTAAAGATGTGTGTATGTAGAGGTGGTGATGTAATGGATAAATGTAAGATGAAATAAGGTTCTTCATGGTAAAATAACCCTTAACAATTATATATGAACCCCAAGAATATGAGTGTGTCATCAGGTTGGTAGAGTAACAAGATTCATCTACCAAAGGCCTAGTTTATGCATGGTGTGACCTTATTGGATAATTTTTTTAGTAGAATTGGGTGGTGGCAGTGAAAGTGAAAATGTGTCATGAAAACTAGGAGAAGTATTAGTTTCTTTGACAAACTTGATGGGTTATAGTTTAGAGTTGGGAAGAGACCTTGTTGTACTGAGTCTCAAGGGATATTTCTTAGGTTTGTTTGATAATGTAGTAGACAACCTAGAAGGAGTGGTTTCTGAACTAATTTTAAGAGGTGGTGGACATTGTTGACTTGGGTAAACCATGGGTGATGGCTTAGGTGGCACTTGACTAATCGAAGAAGGCATATGAGAAGCAGGATTATGATGTGTAGTAAGTAGAGGAGAAATAATATAAAAAATAGATGAGAGATTGTTAAACTAGGAGAAGGATCACTATGCACAATGGAGGGGTTTTCAATATCACTCATGTAATAATAATAGAATTGATATCTTCCTGAGAAATATTGGAAAGAAGGTCACTAGTAACCGCAGGAGCTTGTTTAGATGGATCTGAACTAATTGAAGGAAAAATATACTTAGGATCCCATGTGGGTTTAGTATTTATAGGTGGGCATACAATTGGATTTTTTATAGTGAATGAAATAAATCCTTGATGTTTAATATGTTTGATTCTACATTATAAAGTATAACAATCATGCTCACTATGTCCATTGATTCAAAGATAATAGAAAAATGGATGATTTGGATACATGTTAAGTTGATAAGTAGGATAGTAATGATTAGGTAGAAAATTAATCAATTGATGACTAATAATCTCACTAAGCATGTCATGTTTCTTGGTATTATGGCCATGTATAAGAGGTTTTGGAAAAGGAACAACTTAAGGTTCAACTAAATGACATGTAGTGGACACAGATGTAATAGGAGATGCCGAAGGAGAAAAAACATGTGATTGTGAAGTATCCTTAAGCTGTTGGATTTCATATCGAAGGGATGTGGTGGTGGATTCCATAGATTGAATAGAGGATGTCTATGATTAAGAAACATCTTTAATTTTTTGAAGTTAATATCTAAGAGATGTGATTGTGGAGTCTATTGGTACCATTTCTAAGCTTGCACCATGTTGCCCTAAATTTTCAAATCTATATCTACTAAAAAATATTTTACCATTTGAATTGATGTATGAAATTCTTCCCCTCCAGATTGAATGCTGTAAAATGCTCACAAACTTGTTGTTTTTCCCTAATTTGAAAGAATAATCCAAGTTTGCCCTTTTCTGTGCCCTAGTTTTTCCAATTTTGCGGGCTATGTCATTTTTCCATTTGCCAGATCATAGAAAAATCGAAATTGATCAAATCATACTTGTGTGTAATTTAAAATCCAATCCCAAGGTCGAAAATGTTTGGAAATCATGCTTCAGTTGATTTAGAATCGAAAAATCTTCCATCCTTGGTGAAAAAATCGAATTCTAGGGCATCCCTAGAATTTTTTATGTTTTAATGGTCAGACGGGCGTCATTTTCCCGTCAAATTCATCCTCAGAAGGTATTGGCAACATGGTGGGTTTTCATTGGCCGAGGTGCGGTGAGAAATGTTTCTAACTTGCATTTTTTTATTTTTTTTGGTAAAGTGGTAAATTATTCTCCACAGTTGTGCCTTTTTCAAAGTTGCCTACGTGGCATGTTCTTATTGGCCAGAGAGAGGCGGGGAGTCGGATCTCCATAGAAAATTTTGGCTTTATTTTGTAAAATTTCCTAAGTCAAAATTTTTCCTGAAACCCTGCAACCAACCAGAGGAGGACACATGGAAGTATTTTGGTCGGAACGGATGCGGGTGTCAGAGAAAAAATTATGAAATTTTGTGTTTTTGGCTCAAAGGGTTAAAGTAAAATTTTGGGCCGAAGCTCCGCAACAAATCAGGAAAGGACACATGTCCAACAGGGTCAGAGGGAAGTGCGGGCTGTGGACGGAAATGGGAAATTTTTCCCCTTTTTGGCAAACGGAGTTAAGGAAAAAGTTTAAACCGCAGGCCCACAAGCAAATCAATGAGCGACATGTGGCGGGCAGAGCAGACAAGGCGGGTCGGCAGAGGCAAGAGAGAATTTTTTCCCTTTTGCAAAAAAGGCTTAAAATTAAAAGTTTGGAGTGCCGCCCCGTGGCCAATCAATGTGTGACATGTGTCCACGGGTCGAGTACAAGTGGGTCGGGTGGGTCAGCGGAGTAGGGGAGAGAATTTTTTACCTTTTGCAAAAAAGCTTAAAAATCAAAATTTGGAGGCATTGGCCCTGTACAAATCACAAGGAGACATGTTGGCGAGGGAGAAATTGGCGGTGCAGGCCCGCGAGGCAAAAAGGAAAAAATTTTCCAATTTTCCAAAAAAGGCCAAAATGCGTAGAATTGAAGCACGATCCCAATGGGACCCACTATGTGCCACGTGTCAGCTCCAAAATTCAAAGGCAGAAAGGTGGGGACAAAATGAATTTTTTCCAAATTTTCAAAAGGTCATAAAGTAAATGTTTTAAAACTGGGCCTGATCCACTCATTTTTTTCCACGTGTTTGGCCTTATCCAAAAAATTTAAAAAGGTAACTCAAGCTTATTTCATAAATCCGCATCTTCCACGTGGAAGGCTAGGATTAAAATATGGCTAAGATTGATGGTTGTTGTGCATCCATTTAGTTTTGAAGACCGCCGATAGGGGAGCGCTAGGAAGCTTGGAATCACAATTTTTTGCATCAAAATTCATCAAATTTATAGTGATTTTGTGTCGTCTTGGCCTTCTAGGATCATTGGCAATCACTTTCATTCAGGGCTTATTATTCTTTTATCTGAGGTGATTTTGAAATAAATTTTGCCCTAATCCTCCAAAAATGTGAAATGAAAAAATCAAAGTTACAGAGGTAATTTTGAAAAAGGTAAAAAGGTGAAAATTATGATCAATGGTGTTTTGCATGCCGTCAATGATGAAAATGTGCCTCCATGATGGATCTGATCCAAATATTTTAATGATTCTCTTTTTGGGCACACCTGACAGCCGTCGATGTTTTTCTATTTGATATCATTTCATTGAATCATGAGTTTGTTGTTTGTAAGCAACTTGAATCCCCATGGATATTCTTTTCTTGGGAAAGAGCTCCAAGGTTGCAAGGAGGTATATATGCATGTTTTTTGAGACATGAAAAAGGAGGGGGAACAGTTAAAAAAATCATGAGTAAATTCTAAGAGAAAGCTCATCTTCTGAGAAACCCACCAAAGAACTAGGATAATTTCTTCTTTGTTGAATCTTCATGTATGTGAGTTGGTTACAAGTGTATAACCATCACAAAACTCTAATATTGTTCATGAAACTCTCCCTTTCTAATTAATATAACAAGATTTTGAGTTAATCTATGTTTTTCTTGGCAATATGGTGCATGTTATCATTTTTAAATGCCTACAAATACTTTTCATTGTTCTTATTGCAATCTTGCATTAAAAGTCTTTAGAAATCACACAGAATCTCCATTTCTTGTTGATAGTTTAGTGGCATTTGCAATCTCATGTTCAAAAGAGCCTTCATCTAATAAAGAGATAAACAAATTTAAAATCACTTTACCTTCCTTGACTACAGAGATTGCTTGTAAGCCTTTGGGGGCACCTTAGGCATCATTTGATCAAGGATTTTTGTGTTTAATTGAGTTCTTTACTTCAAACTTTTGTGGTGAATTCTCAAAGATTGTGTGAAGAGTGCAACCTAGGCTTCCATTTATGCCTCTTCTGGTTGAAAGAGTATCCTGATTATTTTAAGCATTTTATCTGATAGTTGTTCAAGTATTGTAGAGGTTGTCAAAGATATGATATATCCTAGTTTGTCTTGTCAACACCCCACCAAAAAAAAATCATTCAAAAAAACTAATCCTACTTATAATACCCTTGCATTGCATTATGTGTCAACAAAAGAATACAATCCATTTACAAAAATGCACAAAGAAAATCAGTGTTATACAATGTCTTCAATAACCCTTGCCTTGCATTGAAAATATCTCTATGATCTGGGAGTGACAACTTGTGAAAGTCAGATTTGGAGTGTTGATCATATTTTCCCAAGGCCTTTTCATATTATTTTCATAAATTGAGGGATATCTTCATCTCCTTCACCATTTGGGGGTTACAATATGGGTTCTCTTACCTTGGTTGAAAATGCACAACCTAAAATAGTTAGGGTCAATTCAAATCCTTTCAAATTGCTATCCATCTCTCCACAAATTTGAGTGCTAATTAGATCACCTCCCCGGCTACAAAATGACACACATCATAATCTATCTGAATTCAAGCTTCATTCCATATCTCTGATGCTACTCAGACTGAAAAGGAGAACAAATTTGGGTACCAACACCTTCTAGCACTGTTTCCAGGGAGTTCTTGGAATTTCTTGGTGTTTCTGAAGTGTTTGAAGAGTTTGAGAATTTGTGTATTCAATTTTTTGTGCTGCTAATTTTTTAAAATATCATTCTATGCTTCAGATCTGCAAGTTTTAAGTAAAAGTTTCAAGCTTTGTCTACCCTTTTTCATTTCCCAGCAGTTTATACACTTTGGTTGCATTGTGATTGATTGATCTAAGAAGAAGAAGGTCTGATTTATAAGGCTTTGCAATTTTTTTTGTGCTATCAAACATTTGACAGATTATTTTATTGCATTCTTGCACAACTAAGGTGAAATTCCTTAGTGGTGACTCCATACTGATTTGATCTTGAAATTACCAGTTGTCTTACCTTTCTATCATTTGTAATTTGTTGCTCAAATCTGTAAAACTGGAAGGAAGAAGATCTCTCTTCATCAAGGACTCTGCCAAGAAGTTGTTTACATATTCAAGAAACTTAGAGCTAGAGGGAAGTAAGGTGTGGAAGGTTGTTGGAGACTTGACTGTAAGAAAGGAGATCCCTATTGTTCAGTTTGAAAGTGAGCAACATGTTATTGAGGACTGCAATTCTTCTTCAAGTGGATCTGATTCAGACAATCCTATTGCTGATTTGAATTCCCCATCAGGTGAGGGACCTTCTTGTGCATTTGAAAGGCTTGCTCCTAAATCTGCTCCTGTATTTTCTAAATTTTCTAGAGATCATCAAGAAGGAGATCCCTTAAGAGAGATCTATTTTGAAGATTTCATTCCCATTCCCTAAAGACCTTGCACTCCTCATCAACTTGTTTCACCTCCAAGGTCACCTCCACCAAACAATATGGCTCAGCCTAGACTTCCATTTGTTGTTAACACCTTTTTTTCTATAAATTTTAGAGGAATGGATGGTTGCCCAAATTTTGTCCCATAAGATGTCAGAAATAGGTTGCCAAAATTCCCGGGTAACAATGTTATTACTAGTGATCAGCATCTCAAACTTTTTGATAATATGATGGAAGATTTTGAGATAGAGTTTGAGGATGTGTATGTAAAATTGTTTATTCATACACTAGAAGAAGATGCTAGGGATTGGTACAAGGCTCTACCTAATAATTCTATTGATTCATGGACTGAAATGAAAAATGCATTTAGGTTGCAATATGGTGACAAGACTGGTCATAGATTTCTTTTATCCAAGTTTGAGAATATCAAGAAGAACTCTAATGAATCATTCCATGACTTCAACACAAGGTTTAACAAAACTTTGAGAAGGCTATCAGTTAATCTGAGGCCTTGTGATGAATCTTGTTTAATCAAATATGTAGATTTATTTGACAAGAAATCAGCCTATTACCTAAGAGATAAGAACCCTGCAAATTTGAGGTAGGATTTTACCATAACATTGCAGATTGAAAAAAATATTTAAGCCATTGGTAAACCTCTCAAGAGGGATGGTGTGAAGTTAGTAAACCCTAAAAAACCTCAAGCTATCAAAGGTGCTGATTTGGAGGATGTTGTCAAGACTTTGGCAGGGGTTGTCAAAGAAATTTCATACAAATTATCCCGGGCTGAGAAAGGAATTGGCCAAAGTTCACAAGGTTAGAAAAGAGAACAAAACCATGATAGATTTGGAAATCATCCTAGGGGTGATAAAATACAAGCATGAAAGGGTTAAATGACCTATGGGAGGGGGCAATAGACACTCCAAGCACTGATAGTAGATTGGGTTCCTACCCTCAACTATCAGGGTTTTCTTGCTATGTATGTAGTTTTGATATGATTGGTGTGATAGATTTTTCTTCATCATCCTCCCCTGTGAAGTGGACCATCAATGTTTATAAGCTGATAATGAGATTGTGAACTGATGATATATTTGCATGGTG
>CM034151.1:315180477-315262121 GCA_019776745.2 Taxus chinensis | reverse complement strand
TCTTCCTAGGGTGGAAGGATGCCCGGAATCCCTACTGATTCATTCATATATGAGCATTCAGGTTGGGAACTGATCAATCCTTACCCACCTATTCATCATTAAACCACGTTTGAAACCATTGTACACCTTAATCATCACTTTTAATTAACATATGTCATTATGACATTTTATGCTTTTTTGTTACCTTACATGGATCAATCTACTGATCCATGGTTCGACACGCTTTTATAGTTCTATCGGCACATTTCTACTACACATTTGCACATTCTTCTATAACATGGGGTTCTATGATTTTTTCTCAGGTACACATCTCTATCTACTTTATGTTACCGAGCTTTCTGCTCACCAACATAAAGTGGGGGAAAATGTAGTCACAAAATCATGCACTTACTATTACATTTATACCTCTGGGTATGTTATTTTATATATGGATCTTGCATACTAAATTATTCACGAATGACCCATCCTTTAGTCTTGTTGTCAGTTAGTTACTGTTCATTGTATTTTATAGTACAATCGTTAATTTTCTATATAGTTTTGGGTATCTTTTAGGGAGTCTTAGGTGTCATAATTTATGTGATTGTCATCTCTATTCCTACATTGGGGTGCCTATGGTAGCATTGGGGTGCCCCAGTCTGTGATTTTAGGAACCTTTGTTTTCATAATTTTTGGTCCTAATTTGTTTTTTTGAGGTCGGTCTTAGTTGTTACCCGATGCATTTCCCTAGGCTGTAGTTAGCGTTTTGGGTCATCAGTGTCAAC
Source organism: Taxus chinensis (assembly GCA_019776745.2). NCBI lineage: Eukaryota > Viridiplantae > Streptophyta > Pinopsida > Cupressales > Taxaceae > Taxus > Taxus chinensis. Next base: position 315,261,360 of record CM034151.1, on the reverse strand, counting down.
ATTTGAACAAGATATCCCTATATAAACATGACACACTCACTACATTATGGGCAGACATCTCACTATCAAGGGAAACTATTTACAAAGGAAAGGGACTGCATTTGGGCATCTTCTATATCTGCATCACACACAAGCATAGGGGGAAAGGGTTATATTCTTTCCATTCCATCCACCATTTGCATTTTACATCTATTTATTGCCTCCTATTACCACGTCATTGGCGTTAGGGAACCCTAGGCAAAAAATTGCACACACATGCACATAGAACTACATTGGGTCAGAAATGTAGTGCAACGCTCATTCATAAGGCCACTAGTTTGGCAGCTAAGGTCAGTCTGACCTATTCATATGCATTTTTATTTTTTAGGAATTGATGCTTTGGATTGGGTTTTGTAGGTGGATCTTCACATCACATTTACAATGACATAAGTGCAAGGATTATTGCAACATGCGTGTGATAGGAGCAAAGGTATTTTAGAGATATTGTGACACTTATGAATTTAAGTTCTGAGCTTTTTTTAGTCTACATCAACCAGATTATAGACCAGGGCACCCCGGGGTTCTCCAGTATCCTCCCATGAACCTCAATATAGGAAAATAGGCAACTCCTGCCCTTTCTGAGGCCATTCAGTCATAACTTTCTCAGTCTGCATACCGGTCTTCTATAGTCCAGCACACAGTGAGGTAAGTTAATTCAAAGTTAGTACCATATCCCTCTTATTTTCATTATTTCAATCCATTCAACTATTAAAGAAAAATATTTAGATCTAACACTTCAATATAACACTTAGTTTATATTTAGATTAACTTATAAATAGTTAAAAACCTCCTACATTTAGTTAATCAGTGAGAAAGTTGTCCCGTTGCGCACACCATGAGAATCAAATACAAGAAAAATAAGTGAGACATGACAATGCTTATAAACACTCATTCAATGCCTTGTAGTGTTCCAACTTAAGAGGATGTCAAAGACATGGAACTTCATTCATGGAGCACTCACTCAAGATCAATCAAAAGTAGGTAATTCGTCAACAAGATGCTTTCCCATCTCTGGATTTTCACTTAGCTCTCTTCTTTTCTCTCCTCCCCCTCTCAATCTACATTCTATTTCTTCATTAATAATGTACTTTATGGATCTTTCATCCTATTCACTTAAGTGACCATTTTAATTTTTCATTGTAAAAGCCCCCTTTCATTAATAAGAAAGGGACTTATTTTTCATTCCTAGAGGAACGTGAAAGGTCACAAGTGGTGGGACTATGAAAGGTCATGGTTTTGTTGAAACAAAATGTAAGTCACATCACAATCCCTCTCATATGATCCCTCCTATCCTCACAACTTCAAGAGGTAATCAATGATGACACACACTTTAGCTTACAATGAGATAATCTTGACGTGTTGTCACTCGAAGATAAGCCCTACCATAAAATGAAGATCCTCCCCACACACCTTTCCACACTCTCACATTCACTATTTGCAACATGGCTCTCCTACCATCGCCTCTCCAAAATGTCCCATCCTTCACATGTAACTCTACAATATATTTCCTTTTTCTATACACTGTCACGCTAAACAACCCCAACATAGAAAAAAAAACTTGAGTTCTCTTGTTTGTCCCATCAACACCAAACCCTAGTAAAATGTTAAACTTGTTTTACAATAAGGTAGAAATTAGGTGATAATTGATGTGTACGAAAGATTACCGCATCAAGAAAAACCTACTTTGGTGAGCCTTATAAATGGCCAATAACATGCATGTTTTTTGGGATAACATTTTCCTATGAATTTTAAGAACAGAAGTAAATTCCATTAATGCACAATGGGGAGTTCAGTGAAGAAGACAACAAAGAATCATTGAATTGCACCACAAGTTTCATTTTACCTCAATATTTATAATTACAAACAATGGAGCACAATTTTTTGTTATTTTCCTAATTTGAACATTTTCAATTAATGTAGAATGGAAAGGGATGAAGACAAAAGTAATCACAGGTTAAAACAAGGTAAATTAATTTGAAGCCAAAGTCACGAAATCAAGGAGGAGCTTGAATTAAAGATGAATAATTGTTTATTGACAGAGAGCAGTGGAATTACCTATTCACTACCATTACAACCATTTGGTGCTTGTTAATGTCCCTAAATGTCACCGAGAACCATTCAATACAGGATGAAAAAATGAGGAATAGAAAATGCCAGTTGTAGTGGTCATGGTTGTTATAGGTCGTTCAATGACTCATAAATCTATGAAAATGCAAAAAAAAATTCTAACCCACAACATATATATTACGATAAAGATATTGTATTTATACAAAATCTTAGATATACCTACATCACACTGGTCACATAGAATTTGTTTAGATCCCAATTATTTGACTATGTGATACTTAGCATTGCTATCATTTATGAGTAGGAGTTAAATTTTACAACCAACTTTGTTTATCAAACAATTTATTAAAGATGATGGTAAAGGTTTTCCAATGATTCTCAAGACCTTCAAAAGATACAAGAGATAGTATTATTTATACAACTATTGATCCAATTAGATAGATATGGAAAGACTATTTTATCAAAGGACCATAAAAATGGTTTTGTTAATATGTATTTATTTATATCAATATAGTTTACATATATAGCTACATAAAAGATGACATTTATATTTTAAAAATGCAAGTCATATGAGACAGTTGGGACAATTAAAGGGATTAATGGGTAATGTTCCACCTCTCATTGGGATCTATGCAAAGGAATTTCTCTACAAAATCCTAGCCTTGAAGTGAAAAACACTCAGACAAGTTTGGAAGTTGTTCTACACAATTGATGCGGTGTGTGACTACGAGGGGATTATAAATGTTGTTATGAGGTGACCTCACTATAGTGTAAACCACAAGGTTAAATAGTCTTACTTAACTAATGATCACTTCCCATCTTTGAATTCACATGGGAATTCAACATAGCTATGAATCTCTTCACATGGTGAATGATGGCCCCAATTTCATTGGTGTGGAATGTGAAGAGGTTGCTCAATTTTAGGTTGAAATGATGGTTTTCTCGACTAGTGGTGGTGGTACATGGATTCATGTTGGACATCATATGCAGGTGGAGGAAGGACCACCTAATTCAGAGTATTCAAAGTAGAATATCTTGTCTTGGTTCATAGTGTTCAAGAAAAAATCACAACTCTCGGCTACCTTGGACACTAGCCATAAGCCTGCTGGTTTGAGGAATTTCTATGGGACAATATTGTTATCTTCATCTTAGTTGGTAGAGACACCACATCAGTGGCATTCAGTCCTAATTCATATATCTAGCTATCTCTAGCTGATGATCCCCACTAGAATTTCCCTTTTTTGGAATTAATGTCGATAGAATACCCATATCCTATTTAGTTATTTCCCGCAGGCTAAAGGGGTGGAATGAAGGGAAATAAGGTAGGGAATATAACTAGGAGTTAGCCAAGTAGGTAGATGATTATCAAAGGGATAACTTATGTTATTACTTTTAAAATAAAGGAGAATCCCTATTTTAAGTGACTTAACACTAAAATAGAAAATAAGAAAGATAATTTATCTCTATATAAATGTTAAAAGTGCTCATATTAGAGCTGACCCTGATTGAGATCTATCTAAGTTTTTTCCTTACAAATATGAATTAGAAGTGTGGGGGTTCATTTGCAATCATCTTTTACATACACTACATTGTCAATAATTTTGAAAAATTTGTAAAGACCCATATCATGGAAAAACTTGCATTAATATCATCCTTTTTTGTCATGTTATTATGACCATACCCTCTAATCCTTCTCAAGGTGGCTCCATCACAAGGGTTACTCTGATACTACTAACTTTTATGATAAGGAACCTTTTACTAGTTTCATGCCATATTTTTACCAAAACGATATCCTTGAATACATTATCTAGAAAAGAAACAATTATTTCAAAGCTTATTACAACTCTAGGGCATTTTAAGATATTTGTTATGTTTGTGGAGCACTATTTGTCACATGTTAGAATGTGGTACGCCTATACACTATGTGTTACACTCGGGTACACTTTACGGCGATCTCGTCTCGCCGGTGAGTGGGTTAGGGGGGTTCGGGGGCGAAGCCCCCGAAGTAATGTTTTCATGGGTTGCCTTGATTAACCTGCATGATATAGTGGGTAACCGTTATGGGCTGTTCTCATATGGGCCCATGGTTTTTTTTTTTGGTCTTTTTCCCATTGTTTTGATACCCATGGTTTTTGCCCTTGGTTTTGATACCCACGGTTTTGTATCAAACTGCTTAAGCAATTGTCTATTTATATGGTCTTATGCATATGATAGAAGAACAAGTAAATGTATTACAGATGTGTTTTGAATTCAGGTGTGAATTCTGTAGAGTTTGTTGAGCATAGCTCCAAATGGATCTGGGTATTGTATTGAGAGAGTGGAGGCTTGTAATAAAATCTGAGCAAGTGATTCTTGGTGGACGTAGCCCAAATTGGGTGAACCACTGTTAAATACTTGTCTCTCTGTGTTGTTCTTATATTATTCTGCACTTTTATTTGAGATCTGTAATATTTTCTGCATATTAGTTTCTACTGTTGCAATTCTGTAAGGGATTATTCCGCATATTTTATCTCTTATTTCCTAACAATTGGTATCAGAGCCTGGTTTGGTTTGCTGAAGTGTTGAATCGCAGGGAAAGTTTTTAGCTTGAGTGGGAGCTATGGCTAATGAAGGAAGATCTAGGGTTGATAAATTCAACGGGTAGAATTTCAGTCTTTGGAAGATGCAGATGGAAGATTACCTTTATCAAAAGGATCATTATACTCCGTTGTCTGAGAAGGTGAACAAACCCTCGAGTATGACAGATGCGGAATGGGATTTGCTGGATAGGACGGCACTTGGGACAATCCGGCTGTGTCTTACATCTTCGGTATTATTTAATGTTTCAAAGGAAAAGACTACAAAAGATCTAATGGATGCATTAGGGAAGTTGTATGAAAAACCCTCTGCCTCTAACAAGATATTTTTAATGAAAAAAGTTGTTTAATATGAAGATGTCTGAGAATAGTTCAGTAGCAGATCATTTAAATGATCTTCAATACAGTTGTGAATATGTCTAGCTTCGGTTACAATAGAGTTTGATGAAGAAGTTAGGGCTTTATTAATTCTGTGCTCTTTACCTGAGAGTTGGAATAGCCTGGTAATGGCGGTAAGTAACTTGGTTCCAGCTAACTCGAAGTTGAAGTTTGAGGATGTTGTAGGGGTGATTCTAAGCGAGGAAATGTGAAGAAAAAGCTCCGGGGAATCCTCTACCTCAGGGAATGCTTTGACAATGGAAACTAGAGGGAGATAAAAGAATAGAGGAAACCGTGGAAAATCAAAAGATCGGGCAAGGTCAAAATCCAAGAACAAGATTGTATGCTGGACACTTGTGGAAAGCCTGGGCATGTAAAGAAGGACTGTTGGGAGCTTCGGGATAAGAAGAAACAGACAAGAAGAAACCAAGGAGGAAAATGTGGCATCAGGTAATGTATGTCAGGATGCTTTGATTCTTTCTTTGCATAATATTACTGAAATCTTGGGTTTTAGATTCAGGGGCTTCTTTTCATGCTACTCCACATAGGCATTATTTTGTTGATTATGTTCAAGGGGATTTTGGTCATGTTTTTCTTGGTGATGATGAGCCTTGTAGTATAGTTGGAAAAGATTATGTTCAGGTTAAGATGCAAAATGGGAATACATTGCTATTGAAGGATGTCAGACATGTGCCTACATTAAGGAGAAATTTGATATCGGCGGGGCAATTGGGAAGTGATGGTTATACTATGATATTTACAGCTAACTCTTGGAAGGTTACTAAGGGTGCTCTAGTGGTGGCAAGAGGTAAGAAGGTTGGAACCTTGTATTTAACCACTGATAGTACTAATGATTTGTAATCTTGTGGCTTCAGATGCAGATACAACATTATGGCACTATAGGCTCGGTCATATGAGCCATAAGGGCATGGACATCATAAAGAAGGAATTTTCCTGGATATACAGAAACAAGTTTTGGAGTTTTGTGAGGACTACATATATGGGAAACAAAAGTCAGTAAGATTTCTCAAGGTTGGACCTACAAAGAAAGAGAGTAAGTTAGAGCTGGTGCATTCTGATGTGTGGGGGCCAACTCAGGTATCATCTCTTGGGGGTTCAAGTTATTATGTTACTTTTATTGACGATGCAACAAGGAAAATTTTGGGTTTATTGTATTAGAAACAAATCTGATGTATTTGACACTTTTGTTAAATGGAAAGCCTTGGTAGAGAATGAAACAGGTCTTAAGCTAAAATGTCTCAGGTCAGATAATGGAGGGGAGTATTGCAGCAATGAATTTAATGATTACTATTCTAAGAATGGAATCCATAGGCAAAAGATGGTTCCAGGAACTCCGCAACAGAATGGGGTATCAGAAAGGATGAAAAAAACAATAATGGAACGTGTTAGGAGCATGAGATTACATGCAGGACTGCCTCTTTCTTTTTGGGAAGAAGCGGTGAGCACAGCGGTGTACTTGATAAATAGAGGACCCTCAAGTGCCTTGGATGGAGGCATGCCTGAGGAGGCTTGGTATGGTAAGAAAGTTGATTATTCATTTCTTAGAGTCTTTGGATGTGAGGTGTTTTGTTCATATAGACAAGGATGATAGGACCAGACTAGAGGCTAAATCAGAAAAAATGTACTTTCATTGGTTATGGTGGTGATGACTTTGGATATAAATGTTGGAGTATTAAGGACAAGAAAATCATTTAGATCTAGGGATGTGGTATTTAATGAGAAAGTCATGTATAAGCAGCAGTTGCAGGAAAATAGGGAAGAATCCAAGAAAGAATATACAGCGGTAGAGGATCTTCCGGATGGGAAAGTGACACATGAATTAATTCAGGAACCTCCTCAATAGGAACTCGAAACTCCTATATTGAGGAGGTATTCTATATTGGTAGAGGATATAAGAGAACTTGAACATCTTTATCCTTTAATTTATTATTTATTACTTACTGATAGTGGAGAGCCAGAGAGCTTTGATGAAGCAATGCAGGTAGATGCCAGGAAGAAGGGGGAGCAAGCCATGGATGAGGAGCATCAGGCTCTCATGGAGAACCAGACATGGGATTTGGTGATGCTACCTGAAGGCAAAAGAGTATTACAGAATAAGTGGGTGTTCAGAGTCAAAGACGAAGAAGTAGGAAAGAAAAGATATAAGGCCCGGTTGGTAGTCAAGGGGTTTGCACAGAAAAAAGGTATAGATTTTGATGAGATTTTTTCTCCTGTAGTAAAAATGACTTCTATTAGAACTGTTCTAGGAATAGTTGCAATAGAAGACTTGCACTTAGAACAACTTGATGTAAAGACTGCATTTCTCCATGGTGATTTGGAGGAGGAACTATATATGCAGCAACCAGAGGGCTATGAGGTCAAAGGTAAAGATGATATGGTCTGCAAACTAAAGAAAAACTTGTATGGCCTGAAACAAGCTCCACGCCAATGGTATAAGAATTTTGATAGCTTCATGATGGATCAAGGTTATATCAGATGTCATTCTGACCATTGTGTGTATACAAAGAAATTTGAGGATGGAAGTTATATTATCCTATGTTTGTATGTTGATGACATGCTAGTTGCAAGTAAAAAAATGCAGGAAATAAAAGTACTCAAGAAGTAGCTAAGTGAATCCTTTGCTATGAAGGATTTGGGTGCAGCCAAACAAATCCTTGGTATGAGGATATCTCGGGATAGGAAGGAACGGAAGCTGAATTTAATCTCAGGAAGAGTACATTAAGAAGGTCTTGGAGAGGTTTAATATGCGGGGATGCTAAACCTAGTTGGGACTCCTTTGGCAGGCCACTTCAAGTTATCAAAGGAGCAATGTCCCAAGACAGAGCAGGAAAGAAACCAGATGTCAAAGGTACCTTACTCATCAGCAGTTGGCAGTTTGATGTATGCTATGGTGTGCACTAGGCCTGATATTGCCCATGCAGTGGGAGCTGTGAGTGGATTTATGAGTGATCTAGGTAAAGAGCATTAGCAAGTAGTAAAGTGGATCCTTCGGTATTTGAGAGGGACCATGGGGACAGTTTTGTGCTACAGTGGATCAGACACTACTTTACATGGTTATGTAGATTCAGACATGGCTGGAGATGTAGACAGTAGGAGGAGCACAACAGGTTATATTTACACTGTAGGTGGGACAACAATGAGCTGGATTTCATGACTACATAAGCTGGTTGCTTTGTCAACCACAGAGGATGAGTATGTTGCTGCCACAGAGGCAAGCAAAGAGATGATTTGGCTAAAAGAATTACTTAGGAGTTAGGGCATAAGAAAGAGGAAGGGAAGATGCATAGTGATAGTCAGAGTGTTATACACCTAGCTAAGAACTTTTCTTTCCACTCTAGAATGAAACATATACAACTTAGGTTCCATTTCATTAGGACAACTTTGGAGGAAGAGAATTTAAAGCTGGAGAAGATTCATACCAGTCAGAATCCTGTAGACATGATGAACAAGGTGGTCACAAGGAAAAAAATGAAGTTGTGTTTAGCTTTGGTTAGTCTTCATGGAAATTAGTGACAGGTTGAGAAGCTTAATCAGAGGAAAAGAAGTCCCTAAGTGGGATATTGTTAAGTTGTGGAGCCTGTTTTCATGTGTAAAAATGTTAAAATACTATACACAAAAAGTATTGTACACTTTCCATATTTTTCTCATCAGGGTTTGGGGACGTAGCCTCTAAGAATTTTTTTTGGCCTCAAAAAATGTTTCTAATATACCGGGAAACATAATTTTCTCATATGGGTAGGATTTTTGACCCACAGGTTTATGAGACGATTTTGGTCCATGGTTTTGATACCCACAGTTTTGTAAAACTGCTAAAGTAGTTGTCTACTTATGTGGTTTTGTGGATATGGTAGGGTTGATGTAACATTGCAGATGTGTTTGAGTTCGGGTGTGAATACTATAAAGTTTGTTGAGCATAGCTCCAAACAAATGCGGGTATTGTATTGAGAGAGCGGTGGCTTGTAATAAATCTAAGCAAGTAATTATTGGTGGGTGTAGCCCAAATTGGGTGAACCACGTTAAATACTATCTCTTTGTGTTGTTCTTTTATTATTCTACACTTTTATTTTAGATCTGTAATATTTTTTGCATATTAGTTTCTACTATTGCGATTTTGTGAGGGATTATTCTACATATTTTATCCCTTATTTCCTAAAAATATTGAGCTTGATGCCCCATCTTCACCTATTATAACATATACTATCACTACATCTATTGTGTTTGTATCTTTGGGGAATACTATACCCCTCCACTTCATAATATCATTATGTCTAGGATTACAAGCTCTATTATACCTATATATTACATGCATACACATGTGACTGATTTTATCCCCTCACCTAAACAAGTTTTTTAGTCTATTATCCTTTTTTCTTGAATTAAAAGATAAATTTTCTTAGTTGGAACTAAATACTACTAACCCTTCTATTGTTGTGAACTCCATCCAATTACTTCATTTCCCACTTACACCCAACATGGCTTCTTTTCCGTTGCATATCACTTTTATTTATCATAAGATTTCCATCTATGATATAAAGGGACATCCTAATGATAAAATTCATTATTTCTATTTCAATTGCTTGGATTATTCTTACATTGACATATTACTCATTAATCTCTTTTGTTAAAGCCTTAAGGAGTCGACTTTAAAATGGTTCTATGAACTTCTTAATCATTGATTTCATGAATTAATACTTTGGATGATTTATTTATTACAAAATTCTATATTAATATTAGGGACAAAATATCTTATTCATATATGTCCAAGATGTGACAAGGTTCCATTTATCCCATTAGAGATTATCTTTAAGTTACAAGACTATGCTCACTAAGATGAAAAATATCCTAGCAAACACTAATTTACAAAAATTATTATCATAGATTATACTTAGTTCTTTGCGAGAGTCTATTATCTTTGAAAAATTCAATTATTGCAATGAGATATCTTATACCCTTAAAGAATGGGAAGCTAAGCTACTATCTATGAACAAGCTTAAGCATAATTCCAATACTCCCAATACATATTGATCCTAATCTCAAGGAAAATATAATTTCAATGAGAAACCCAATGATCAAAATATTGATGCTAATATTATTGTTGATGTTGTTTTTCATCCTACTAAGATTTAGTTACAAAAACATCTTCAATGACAATTCACATGATTTCCCTTATCTTCACAATTTATTCTTCAAAATTTAATAGAATTCAATCTTGTATCACTCCCTCCCATTGTTAAATTTAACAAAAGTAATCCTCATCATAAATATTTGTTGCTAATTCCTATTATGGTCTCCTTTAATGTATTGTACACTCTACAAACAAATAAAATTAAGATTTTTCATGTTATCCAAGACCTTTTTGATGAATATGATATCTAATTTGAATCACTTCCTTTGAATTTAAATATCATCAATGAGAATTCTAAGCTTAATATTTTTAATGACCTAATTCATTTCGATAATAGTAATGACTCTATTTACACATATCTATAGACACAAAATCACGTAATTTGGGTAATTATCTAGTCATGATTGCATTGATTCCTAAGTAATAAAAAAAATTATTAACGCATGTATTTGGCCATATTTTATTTATTTCTATTTCTACTTTTGGTCTTACACCCTTTCTAGCTCAGTTTGTATTTTCATACCTTGACATTTCTAATTTTGGATACCAATTCCCAGCTAGGACACAAGTGCTAGGTGCCCCCGTCTCCTCTGACCTCTTTGTACTTTATTCACATCTTTTGGGTCATTTCTATCCGTTTGAGCATCTTATATTTATGGTAGTCAATGTTTTTGGGGTTAATTACGAAATTAAGGGAAGGGAATCATATAAATATAAAGTTATGTGATCATAATAAGGGACCAAACACTAAGCATTAGCTATCACCGTATAAGGTTGCATCCAAAAACTATTCAAGATAACTCAAGTATCTATTCTAGCATCCATTCAAGGGTAAAGGACTGCATTATTCTACATACACTTCATAGGAGGGGAGTCTATTCTATTCCATACACATATCTATTTACATCTTTTGCATCTAGATACTTCCTCGCTATCCAAGTGCGGTAAGCAAAAGAACCACCTAAGGCACGATTCCACAATCACACACAGAGAACTACATTGGGTTTGAGATGTAGTGCAACACTCAGTCATAATTTCACTAATTGACAATTGAGGACAGTTTGACCCCTCATTTTGCATCTTTCTTTTTAAGAATTTGATGTCTCTTTTAGGGTTTTTACAGGTCATTATTTCCTTGTAGGTTTCCATGGACCTCAGCGATCATTATACGATCTCTTAGAGACCAAATAATAAGTACAAAGAACACCTCACAAACTGTGAAATGTGGTTTTATGAGCATTTCAACAGTCACATGCACCTTTTACCAGTCTGTAGCACCATCAGGGGACCTTTCCTCTTTCTGGGTGCCCCTGTCCAACATATTCCTCTCTGTAATTTTCTGAGATTCGGTGTGAGAGTATGTGCTTTAGATTCTCTATTTTTACATCTATGTGTGCCTTTGGGATTTTTGTGAAACAAATAAGTAATTTTATCCCTTATTTGCAACTAGTGTTTCATATTTTCTATCTCAATTTTCTTAGGTCATTTGCTGTACTTAATTATTATTTATTTACTACTACAAAAACAATTAGATTAAGCATCTTCACAACATCGATATCATGTTAATCCCCTTCCTACTTCCTATGAGCATCCTTTTAACTATATTATTGTTACTATTACTGTTATATGTACTTCTCTCCTTGTTATTACATTTTATGACTCTTGATTGCACTTTTATTTTTGTTTCAAAATAAATTTACATTCAAGTATTTTTTGGTTTATTCTACATAGTTTTCTAATAAAAATTAGTTCTAACCATAATCAATGCATTATTACACTACTTTATCACCTTGGATTCCAAAATAATCATATTACTTATGATGTAGAGACTTAACTATCCCATATTAATTTACCTATTATTATAAGCTCTACTATTATGCTTATGTATTTTATGGTTACAACTTATATTTGGTCATGAAACATGTACCTTGGGACCTTTTATCTTTGTACACTTAAGGTTATCCCTTCTATACTACACCAATGTGTCAAGTACATGCATGAGAATATTTTTTTTTATGGTTAGGTGTATCTCATGTGATCCTCCCATGTCTAATACCTTTTTAATTCATGCTTATATTTCCAAAAATCTATCTATGGCACCAAATCTTCTTGATATATAAAAAATAATATATCCCTCATGAGTATTCTTCTTGGCCTCATGTCCCACTCATTATTAGATCTTCTCGAGGATCTAAATATCATGAGATATACACTAGTAGTATGTGTAGTGGGTCTATCCCTTGTGTTTCTTCACAAACTATTGGTAAATGTAGAGGATTTGTCTCTCATTTGGATTCACCTCCTATTTGTAATTTTACAAGATCTATCCCTTGTACATTTTTACATCCTATTGTTTCTTCTAGAGAATATATCCCTCATGAATATTCACCTCCTATATATGTAGGGTTCATTTTAAGACCCCCTCCAAAAATTATTATAGAATGGGTGGCAAATCTATGAAGTGGACTTTCAAAAAAATAGTGAATATCCAAAAAAATGATTCATGACAAAGGAGATTTGAAAGGCCACGATTTTTATTTTATTTTTAAAATTTGGATGGATGTTAGACATACGTATATATATCATTAGACGGGTTGAGTTAGACATCCATCCATGTGCAATCAAATAGACTAGGTTAGACAAATATATCTTCTTTATTAGATAGACTAGGTTGGATAGTTATCTCTTCTCTATTAGACAGACTGGATTGGAATGAGTTGGATGACTGTCTATTGGGCATTAAAAATTTCTATGTCAGAAAAACATCTCTCCTAGATATAGATACACGTCTACCACCATGACCATCTCTTCAACACTGGATGGTAGTCTATCGTGCTTAAATGACATTGGGTTGGATGATCACCTTCTACGGATGTCTCTCCCATACATAGATGCACACCTCTTTCATGGCCATTAGAAGTGTAGGATGTCATGCTTAGACAATAGTCTATGTGGAAAAAAGGAATAAATACAATGAATAAATACCCCCCTTTCCATATGTATTATACCTCAGAAAATATGAGCGTAATTTGATTTGAAAAGTTAGTGATATACATGCATTAGTTCATTTTAAGTGTAAATAGTAGGAAAAATGACCCATATAAATGACCTATCATCTGAAATCTTAGGAAAACTGGGCGGCAACCAACTGCTGAAATATTTTCCATTTTGAATTTTCAAAACCCCTAATATTCACAAGCTTATAAAAATTTCCACTAAAATTTTCCTTGTATATATGTCCCTCAAGGATTTCTCCATCATATATCTTCATCACCTATTAGTGATCCTCACATATCTATCCCTCAGTCAGTGTTACTTTCCCCCATATTACAACCTTAACCTCCTCAAGATGATTTTGACCTTAGTGTGAATGTTGAATATATACTTGTTGAATCTAATAAGTCACAATGTATTGGTATCCATCCATAATTATTATCATTACTTATCTCTTTCCTCTTTTTCAATTGTATAAAACATATCTTCTAAAATACAAAAAATCAAATATTAGAAAAAATGCAAAATCAAGACCTAAAATATGATTAGATATGTTATAGTTTGACTTTATACATATTATATTTCATATTACATCGATTGATACCATTATTTTATATATTTTTTACATGTATGAATTCAAAATGTATATTTATATTAATTGAGGACATGCATAGATGTATTCACGATTATTATGTCATCCTAGACTATTACTAGTGGATTGAGTTATTCAAGGGGCATATCCTATACTTTTACATGTGACATTTTATCATTATAGTTAATTTTCACTTCTTCATTATTTCTCACCACTTTTAATCTATGTGTGCTATTTTTTCAGATTAATATTATTAATTCATGTGTCTTATATATCCCAATTTTATCTAGATCTATGTCCACTAGCTTATCAATTATTTTTTCACTTATTTATTAGAGATTACCATGCTTTATTATCCATCTTTTTTTATTTCTCATGTATTTTATCCTTGTATGTGCCCTAGGTGATTTTTCTCTATGTGTGAGATAGACACTTTGGTGTTCCTTTTTTGTGGATAACATGGCCTATTACTTATGATAGTGTGCGTGTGTGACACTCATTTGTCCCATGTTTGTATATTTTTAGAATCTTGCGTGACTAACACATGTGTCATTTCTGATGTATTTTTATGTTTAATGAATCATATTCCTATCTTCCTTTGTTCATTTTTTTGGTTCCCAATATAATACCCCATATAAGGAAAGCAATGTGGAAGTAGGTAAGGAGAAAAGATAAACCTCTTGATGTGTCAATTTTTAGCCATGGATGTGTTTTTATATCTAACATGACCATGGCTTGAGGGAATGACAAGGAGAAATGTGACTAAGGATGTGGTTGTTATCCTGATACTCTATGGCTCTACCTGAACCAAGGTGAAAGAACTTAAAGGGTGGCTTGAAAGAGTGAGGGATATGTTATCATTCAAAATCTCAAAAATTTTAGAAACTCAATCTATAATCAAATACAACCACTATATGGAATTATCATTAAAAATAATGGTCATATAAGCATTGTAGACACCTGATACACCAAACACAAGCCACTAAAGACAGATAGAATGTGATCACATATAGTCTTCCTGAAACCCTCTCTTGGTCATTTTTCAATAGTATCACACCAAAATTTACCTTACAGGTACTATAATTTTATTGAATAATATTATTCAGGTTCTTGAATAAGGGCATTAAGGTCATTCACCTCATTTAATGAAGAACTTCCGATGACTAGTTTCTCAGTAGGCCTAAAAAGACTAATTCTAGCCATTCTAGGGTAGGTGTGCACTCTTCGGGAAGGATATGAAAGACCAAACTAATTTGGATATGGTATTGAATAGATATGATCATGTTGGAACTGATTTAGGGATTTTTTAAATGTTTGAGAATAGTTAAATTAAATTTAGGGTTTTCAGGGGTAAAGAGCATGCAGTCTAGATTAGTACCTGAACTTCACTTGACAATTACAGGAAATCCATAAGAATTTAAGTGTAAATCAAATAATCATTGGAAATATTGAATAACCTTTCACACAATTTAATTTTCAAATATTTCACAAGACTCAAGTATCTCTTTGGGAATCTCAATTTTTATAGACACACCATGTTATCTTGAGAAAAAAGAGCCATTTCAGAGAATTTCAGGTAGAATTTAAGGTTGATACCCCTCCCATTGTTTTTGGAATTATGTTGGGATTATAAATAATATATGACTTCACCAAACAATAAAATATGGAGCTATTAAAAATGTGTTCCCAATTTTCCCATACTTAGTCATTTTCTTAGTTAGTTCAGTGGCGGGTTTTCTTGTCTCGACTGTCTCATTCGTCCCTCTTGTCCTTGAGACATAGGAAAAATATGGGAAATATTGTACTATAAAATGTTCACCTTCCCCTCTTTAGCTTATTTTTTCAAGTTTTGGAGTAGTTGGAATGTAGGGATAAATCAGGGGCATGATCTTCACCTGATGATTCTGAGATCTCTATAGGGAGTTATGAGGAAATCAAGTAGGAACTAGAAATTAATAGGGATATTCTACATTATGAGATCATAAAATATCTCACAAGGCCTAATAGAGTTTCAAGAAAGATTGATTTTCACAGACATACACTATTGTCCCAAAGGAAAAATGCCATGTTTTAGAGAAAGAGGTAGAATCCGGCCTTGAAACACATCCCATTGATCTTGGAATGATATAAAAAAATTTCATGAAAATTCCTCCTCGAGCTCTAGGAAATGTGTTCTCAAGTTTCCATACTTATCCATTTTCTCAATCAGTTTAGTGGTGAGTTTTCTTGTTCCATTCATCCCTCTTTTCCCTCTTGTCATTGGGATAGACGGGACATAAGGGATAGAGGGAAAAATAAAGTGCACCTCTCCCCCTCCTTAGTTTATCTTTCTAATTTTTACTCCATGGAGGAATTTCTTGTCCATCTCGTCCCTCTTGTCCCTCTTATCTTGAGAAAGAGGGGACAAAAACTGTGCCTCAATCTTAATCCCCTCTCTAAGATATTTCATGTGAACAAATTTTATTCCACTATCCATTGAAACCCTATCTTTAAAGCACATATATCTTTCACACCCGTGAGCATAAAATTGACTTCCGAAAATCTTGCAAGCACATAATAACTTACCGATCAATCATGTTTCGTCACTGTAACTCCAAGCATCTATTAATGGCTGAAATCACATATTTAAACCTAAAAATCCTAACCCTAAATTTTTATTTTTTTATTTCTAAGAGTTCCAGAAGATGAAACACAAAGAAAATTGGAGCACAAGATCGTAACGAGGAACTGAATCCAAAAATGAGGTTTCCAGTGCAAACCAAGGCCATTTTTACTAGTAACTAAAAATAGCATATTCCAAGCCTATTCACCTACTAAAAATAACACATTCCTCCAATTTCAATATTTGATTACTCTGTTCATCTGGAAACAATGAAAAATGGCAAGCAAGGTAAAATTGGTAATTTTCCAAAAATAATAGGTCCAGATAAAACAACTTGCTAAAAATATTAAATTTCTAAAAATTTCAAGGCATCATCAATGGAGGTGAATTGAGTGAGTCAAAGGATTCAAAATATATAATTCAAGTAAAAGGGGAAAATTTCTTAAAATCATATCTTCTTGGGCCCACCTGATAAAAATAGAAAGTCTCAGTTTTTGGTGCAAAAAGTTGCACTTGGCTCCATTTTCTATCATATCACTAATTCTTGATTTCTTCACAGGGATCCAAGATGATATCATAGCTCAAAAAGTAAATAAAACCTCCATGAGGATAATGGAAGCATAGTCTTGATCATAATTTTTCTCAGGAGAAAGGTAGAGCGTAACAAGGCATAGTAGAGGAAAGCCAAAGACATTGTGCAACTGGAAAGGATTCAAAACATGTCAATAAATCTATTGATTCATCAGAGGAGGTCACAATACTCATCATATGGTCTTACAGAAATCATTATCTCATCAGGATGAGATGGTTTGGGTGAGATGATTGAGTTGAGCTCGGTGAAATGGGAGAGCAAGGCAGGTTGAGTGAGTCAAGTGAGCTATTCAAGAGCTCATCCTTTCCTATAAAAGGCACATGAAAATTGAGGTATGAAAACATCAAAGATACTCTTGAGCTAAGAAATTTAGATAAGTGATATTCACTTAGGGCTCCATTGAAATTCAAGGACATCAAAGGAGACCATCATCTAGCCAAGTGAGTTGGTTAAGATGAGCCAAATGAGTTGATTGAGAAAGCCAAACCAAGTGAGATAGGAAAGAGCTCATCCTTCTTCCTTAAGAATCTCACATCTCGTAGGTTGGTAAAGGAAGATTTTTTAATGTTCTAGAGTAGTTTTTTGGAAAGGAACAAAGGAATCAAGATATTTTTGCATCATGAATGACAATTGTGAAATCCTAAAGAGAAAGAAATTGATCCTCACTTTCTTTGTGAGATCAAGAATGTATCATCATGAGTGATTCCCGTGTTCATCTTAAGCTCATGTCAGAAGGTCTATCAATTATATTTCTAAACACTCAGTATGAGGTGTATGTACATATTGCAGAAGGAGGAAATTGAGATCACCATGCCTCAAATCAACAAGATATTCATCAGTAGTAGATCAGTCATTCCTTTCACTTCTCCTCTTCTTTCCCCTTTCTATTTCTCTGTTGTACGTAATCATGGTATTTTGTCTCATTCACTTAAGTGATTTTCTAAAGTTGTATTATAAAAGTACCTTTTATTTTTAAAAAGGGAACTTATTTATCATTTCCTAGGAATATGTGAAGTCAATATTCAAATGATATCATGTAGAGTCATGTGGGGGGTAGGTGAAGAGACAATTCACAAGGCTATAAATTAGGACGGCTTCTACATTTTAAAGGATCCTGAAATTTTAGTTTTATGTAGAAATTGTGTATTTTTGTAGATTGTGAAGCTTTGTATCACTACTACATAAGAAATAAATGATGCATTTATTCCATTTAATTTTTCATGTTCTCCTCTTCTCTCTCTCTCTTTTACAACTTTGCAAGTATAGTGATCAAGAAGGAACTCAAGGTGTCCTTGATGGATACGTCTAAATAATTGTGTGTCTCTAGTTTTTCAGCCTCACTAATCACATTGTTGTTTTCCTCTAACTAAATGTGAGTCTACTCTAGTTATTGTCTGTGAACTCTTCTATTTCCTACTCACAATGATAACCTTCTTTTTCCTAATTTCTCTCCTTTACCCATCACCACTACAAATTCCTCCCTTGTATCCTGTATAAGTACTTTCCCATAATGTTATAATAACAATGAATTAGATGGGGGTAAATTAGTCATACAATTTTTTTTACCTCATTTACAATTACTTACATATATAATTAAAACTAACCATTTAACATACATTATCAATGTGAGCTAATTAAGTGTTTAAAATCCATCCCCAAGTACATGAAACAAGAAAGAGCGCATGAACACCAAATATAATGTTGAAAACCCTAAAGGGGAAGAAACCCACAAAAAATTATGTATATATTACTCAATACAAAAGACTTATGTGAATATGAATAATCACACAAGATTTATTTAGTGAGGCACCAACCCCACAAGGAGCACCAAACCCTAGTTTAGTAGGGAACTAACCCTACAAGGAGGATGAAACCTTGTAAGGTGATCAAGAAACAACTCAACCACCTGAAGATGAAGATCACTAATGAACTATTGCATCAAAAACTAATTTTGATCACTAGTTCATGTCCATGCACTCAAAAATCTCTCAGAAAATATCTTATCCTATTTCACTCAAACTTGCATCATATCATGATGATTAGGTCTAATGACCTTGAATACCTACTCCTCAACTATTCTCAGCTCTTCCCTTAACCCCTCTATGCTCTTCTTTCACCTCCTCTATCTCACTCACATCTCTTTCTTCTACACTAGCTCAAATGAGCCATCACACTTCACTTTTATACTTGACACACCCTAGAAATGACCATAACTCAGCTAAGAGAATTAAGGTTAGTCATGTTAACATAAAAAACATATCCTACTCTTTCATATAAATCACTCCAAGAGACCATAAAGGTTGGGAAGATCCTATCAACAAAACAACACTAAGCCTCTCAATTAGCCATGTAGACACCAAATATATGCACTTGAGTACATCTCAGGTCCTAAAGTATACTAATTTATACATGATTCCTAAGAAAGAAAATTAGTGGTTGACTACTACTTTTTGAATTTTGTTTTCTTTATCTCTTACACTTTACTAGCCTTAAACATATTACAGCTCTATCAACACTTAGCTGATTTATCTTTTAATGAGCTCAAACACTAGTTCCCAGTTATGAAAGAAGTACCTAGGCACTCATGTCCCTTCTAGGTTCCCATGTCCCTCTCTTCCTTATTCTTAATCTTTTGGGTCCTTTTTGATTCTTGGTCACCTATTAACACTTTGGGTCGACCTTTAATTTTTCAATTACGAAATTTAAAAAAGGGAATCATATATATACTTAGTAACTTATTTTAAATCAAGGGCCAAACAATATAAGCATTATCTATCACCACCTAATCTTGCACAAAGGCACAAGAGCACTACAAGACATACATCTAGCACATTCATACAAGTGACAAGGGCTGCATTGATCCACATACAAAACAAAGGAGGGGATTTCATTATATTCCATCACACACATTCTACATACTCGATATAATCTAGATCTATCCTGCTATCATCATGCAACTTGAACAAGAGAAACCTAGGGAACATATACACACACACAAATAAATACATGGAGTTTGAGATGTAATGCAATACTCAGTCATAAGTTCACTCTTTGAGTGACCCTCGGGGTCAGTTTAAATCTAAATTCTACATTTTTTTTATTAGATTCGATGTGTTTTGTGAACATGTGCAAGTAGAAATTTGTTTTTTAGGTTACAGGTGTGATCAAAACCCTAACAATGAAGCCAAAGTGACAAAATGAATATTGGAGTGAAGATCTTATGACCCAAAACTTTTTAGAAATAAACAATCTAAGAAGATATAGGTTCTCAGATCAGTGCCTAGTGCTTGGGGTACTCCTGTCCTCCTGTAGGTACTTCTATCTTGTATAGTTCTAGGGTTTTGAACACTCATCGATCCTTTATGACATTGTTCCAATCCTATTCCAGCTGACACAAATTCCAAATCACTCCCAAGTTACATAAAATTATCTCAGTCATTTCTCTCTCTCTCATTTACTTAAGGTTTCACATTTGTTGAATTCTTATTGATTGCACATCGCTATATTTTATCACATGAATATCATTTGTTATCATAGTTACTCTAAAATTAGATTTAATTCAATTTAGATTAAATCATTTAATAAGCCAAAACTCTTAATCAAACATTCAAATCCTTCTTCAAACACTAGATCTTAGTCTTGTGCATTACCTCCATCTCTCTTATCATCCTCTATACCCTGGGATCCTTCCATTTTCACCAACATGAGTGTATCTCTCCCCACTTTCTTGCAGGCCAACCTTGACTGTGAGCGTAAAATACAATCTTTTTTATCTAACACTTGCATTCATCCTAACACTTCTCCCAAGTAGGTTTATCATAGATTCACCATGGAATTATCTTTTAATGAAGATCATATTACCTTTACCTTTTCTGAAATTTACTCTCCATCCATTCTAGATAATGATCTCTCCTTTATATTCAAGTTCACATCCATAATGTATGGGTTAAACAAGATTTAGTTGATAATGGATCCGGTCTTAAAATTTGTAATATATCATGCCTTCAAAAAAATGGCCTTTCTGAAGCCTCCTTAACTCCCTCCATTTGTATTTTCATCTTTGTTAATATTCCTAAAAATTTCTTAGGTACAATCACACTTCCCATTACTATTGGGCCATGCACTTTTCCCATCCCATGTCATGTAATGCATAATAATCTTAGTTATAGTATCTTTCTCATATGGCCTTGTATCCTTGGGCCTAATAATTATTATACAGAGGTGTGATGTATGAGGTCTTATCAGATCTCTCCCCTTTTTCCTTTTGTAACATTATTTCTCATTCACCTACATCACCTCCTTCTGCTACACCTCCTAATTTCACAAAATATTTCCATGGATATCAATATATGCTTCGTTATGGTTTTACTGGAACTAGATTACTCAAAGATAGTTAGGAAGTCATAGAGACTCCTTCCATTCCCACACAATCCACCAAAATTGTTGTTGGATATCCCGCTCTACCTGATCCTTTTTTTCCCACCACAACTTATCTTGAGGTTTACACTACTTTACATACTCATAATTATCCTTTATTATAACATGGGGTTATTTATGATCCCATTTCTACTACTTGGCATGAATTGGATACGTTCCTTACTGATGATGCTCTATTATAATACATGGGAACTTACGATCATTTCCCCCTTACCATTACAAAAATCATTTCCCTTTTGTTGTCAATGCTTCAACTTAATTTGGTGAATCTGATCCTCCTAACAATAATACCATCACTTTTGATACTATTCCTACTGATCCATACATCAAATACCAATCCACCCTTTTAAATGAGGAAACTATTTAGTACAACCTCAACACCACTGAAAAACCCATGTATTGTTCTATTAGTCACCTCTCTTATGCCTGTTGAGCAAGATGATATCAAATAAGCACTTCACAAAATTTTAGATATATTTGGATGGGGTTATCATGATATGCCCAATATATATCCTTCCGTTTCCATGCAAAATATATTCCTCAACATTGGCACAAAACTGGTGCAACCAATTTTTTCGAAAAATGCATCCTAAGGTCGCATTACTAGTCAAAGAAGAAATACATTGACTTTTAGATGTCGACTTCATCCGTGTCGGTGACTACCCATAGTGGGTATCGAATATAGTTATTGTTCTGAAACTAGATGGAAAATTTTGTTGTTATGATTTCCATGATCTTAATAAGGTTTTTCCCAAGGATATATTCCCATTACCACACACAAATTCCATAGTCGACTCTATTGTTGGTTATGAACTTATTTCATTCATGGATGGATTTGATGGCTATAATCAAATTAAAATCAACCTTGCTGATCAATAAAAGACATAAATTTCCACACCATGGGGTATATTTTGTTACATTATCATGCCCTTTAGCTTTAATAATGTCGGATCACTTAGCAACGTGTTATGAAACATATCTTTCATGACCATATATATATATAATCATTGAGGATTATGTTGATGACATAATTTCAAAGTCCCAACATCCCGTGACCCATGCTCAAGATCTCTACACAATTTTTGAACGGCTGTGACAATATAACGTACGTCTAAATCCAAAAAAGTATGTTTTCAGTGTTATGACCAAAAAATTATTCGGTTATATTATTTCTTGACACGAAATTGAAATTGATCCATAAAATATCCATACCATATTCGACATACCTCCTCCTCAAAATTTACATAAACTGCGTTCACTATAAGGAAAAATCCAATCCATTTTCCATTTCATTTCCTAGTTAGCTAGAAAAACCCAACCCTTCACACGCCTCATTAAAAATGATACTAAGTTCATTTAGGATGATCACTGCCAACATGATTTTGAGGCTATCAAAATATTTTTTCTAAATCCTCTTGTTCTTATGTTGCCCATGACTGATCATCCCTTCCTATTGTATATATCTTCTACATTCAAAACCTTAGGATCCCTTCTCACACAACACAATGATGCTCACTGTGAGTGCATTGTTTATTACATCAGTTAGACATTGCTTAACTATGAGTGTAATTATAGCTATATTGAAAAATTATGCCTTGGCCTTGTATTTGTTGAGGATAAATTGTGAAATTATATTTTCAATAGAGAAATTCATATTATTACTAAATTGGATCCCTTACGATACCTCTTATCATGTGCACACCTTTTTGGACACATTTCTCGATGGATTATGCCACTCATGGAATTTAATTTTAAATTCATCGCACATAAATCCATCAAAGGAAAATCATTGCCAAACAACTAGCTAATGTCCCTCTTTCTGACCCCTCCCCCATCTGTGACACTTTTCGTGATGAATTCAATTCTTACACAATCAATAGTGATACTTAGATGATGTATTTCAATGGATCTCATTGCACCTTGAGTATTAGGTCCCTGATTATCTTAATCACCCAACATGGTGATTATATCCCCTTTTCCTTCTGTTTAGGTTTATCTTGTACAAATAATATTGTGAAGTATGAAGCTATCATTCTTGGCCTCACTATCGCTAATAAGATACTTATTCAAAACATCCATATTCATGGAAATTATCATCTCATTGTCAATCAAGTTAATGACACATATCAGACCAAATAAGAATGTCTCATTCCCTATAATAACCTTGTAAAAGACATATTAGCTACATTTGAATCCTTTTATATCACCACGATCCTTCACAAAGATAATTTCGATGTTAATGCCATGGCTAGTTCCGCATCCATCATCCCTCAAGATATTATCGATGAACATACCACTTTTATAATTCAACACTTACGAAATCCATCCACTGGTAGTTCAGCTCTAGAATCCTATGTTGTTACATGTAACAATGATCATCCCAAATGGTTCACACTAATCTATAACTTCTTATATAAAAAATCCATCCCATATGACCTTTCACCTTACAAATATCATTGTTTACGATGGGAAGCCACACGACACATAATCATTAGTGCCTCATTATTCAAGAGGGAATTTAATTGTCATTTATTACATTGTTTATGCATTAATGAAATCCCTTTGGATGTATCTCAGATACATGATATCCTATGTGGTGGGAACTTCTCTGGAAAAGCTATGTCTCATAAACTCCTACGACATGGTTATTATTGACATACTATGGAACACGATTGTTTTCTATATGCCAAACACTTTGAATTTTTTCAAAAACATAGTAATCTCCATCACGCATCCACATATGAACTCCATCATATCTCCTCATCATGGACATTTTCCCTATGGGGTTTCAACCTCATTGGTAAATTCAATCTTGAATCAGTTGATGGCCATAAATTTATCATTAATGCTACTAAATATTTCACTAAATGGGTTGAAGTCACGCCATTGCAAACCAATATAGGTGCTGACATCTGCTTCTTTATTACTAACCACATCATCACACACTTTGGAATTCCTTCAGTAATTTTCACTAATAATGGTTCTTATTTATAAAACAATAATGTCTAAAGGCTTTGTGTAAAGTTAAAAATTGAGGAAACCTTTTCTACCCACTATTATCCATAAGGAAATAGTCAAGTAGAAGCCACTAATAAGACCATTGCCAAGATATTACACAAAATTGTTGATACTAGTGGAAGTGATTGACATAGTAAAATTTTATACACTCTTTGGGCTTATTGCATGAACATCTATACTCCCATGAATGCTACACCACTTTCACTAGTCTACAACACTGAGGCCTTCATTCCCCTAGAACTAGAAATACCTTCATTATGTGTTTCACTCAAAGGAATTCTTAAAATAATGAATATGATGAAAATTGATTACATGAGCTAGAAATGCTTGAATATCACTATGTAAAAGCCTTGGAACATATTCTTGTGTATCAAACATGCATTACACAATATTATAATAACAAAGTATACCCACATGAATTCTATATTGGTGATATTTTTCTAAAAGAAAACCACAAAAACACTAATGCTGATGTTGAAGTTAAAAGAAAAATGAAGCCTAATTTGCATGGGGCTTATGTCATTACTGCCAAGATAGGGCGTGGATTCTACCATCTTACTACTCTTCTCAGAAAACCACTCAAAAAACCACTTAGTGTAATGCACCTTAAACAATATTATGGATAACCTCCTTCTCTTGTTTGTTACCCAATGAAACACTTGTGTGCTCAAAGTTCATACATGATTGTTGAGGGAATTAAATGAACCTTACCTACACACCTAGGGGGAATCACACTTTCTCCCTCTCTCCATCACTATTGGTGATCTCTATCATATACTCTTAGCTTATTTACTACATTCATGCTCCGTGCTTCATGGTAAATATTTCCTTATATCTACACTCAATCACATGTAATACCTTTGCCACCCAATGATGCACTCTTGTTCTACGGTACATGCTTGACTGTTGAGAGAGCATTCCTAAATGAACCTCATCTCACACACATCCACTAGAGGGAAACACAACCCCTCCCATCTACACATCTTCCATATTACAAAAAAACCATCACTTTCACATGACATCTACACATATTGGTAATACTTACTCTTGTTATTTTATATTATTTATGTAGTGCCCACATTTTTATAGCCTCAGTTACCCGTTGATTTCTTTATTCATAGACATGATTTGATAGGGATTTTGATATAGTTTGGACATTATGTTATTAGAATTGAACTTCTTGGACATGTATGGAGATTTGGGCATGTAGCGCCAATTTGACTTGATTAGTATGTTGACACTTTTTCATTTGATAGTGCGGATACTAACTTTTATGATGTTGTTTAGACCTAATTGATATATGTTGGATACTTTGCTTAGTTGCATGTCTAGTTTTTATGGATGTATGTCATTTATATTTATATATATGGATAACTCATGGTAAATTGGGTGTAATTGAGCATATTTTCACACTTAAAATTCCATGATGATGTTAGGATATCATAGATTTCATTGACCACTTATTTAGCATTTGATTTACATTGTATTAGACATGTGCGTTTAATGTGTGCAATGAGTGTGCAGGTGACAGGTCATAGGAGAACGTGGGTTTCAAGGTGGCTACACAAATTTTACACAAGTGGCCCATGAGGCTAAGTCCTAACCATGTTAACTATGTGAGGCCTTGGTATTAGATTTCATTATTTTGGGCACCACGAATGACCCTATTTTGTAATGTAGTATGTAATATAAAATTAATCTTGTTAGGATGTTTTAGTTTTTTAAGTAAACTTGATTTGGGGACTTAATGGTCCCCACTTGCATTAAGTTTGTGTTTGGATAATTGTGTATTAATTAGAGGGGATTGGGGTCACATGTGAACCCTTGGGTGGGCCCCACACCCTCTACACTTGTGCCCAAATATGCCAAACCCGAAATTTGACTATTTTAGGCATTTAAAGTGACCCCTTTTAAGTTTGGGAGTTCACTTATCATGAAAATAGGCCCTTGGACATTACCTAATAGGTAGGGGTCTTAATTTCAAGGCATAAAGGGAGTTTCCCTCCCAATTTGCCTCCCTTTGGTCACATGTGTTTTGTAGAAAGTTGCACAATACTGTTTTATTTTCATTCTGGGCATTTTGGGAAGGGAGTGTTATAATTTAGTTTACCTCTTTCTTCTTTTTATTTTGGGAATCTTTGACTTGGAGAGAAGAGAGGGGTAACATGTGTCTCTCCCTCATTGGTGAGGAAATTAATTGGTTTCTCTTCAAATTCTCCCTCATGGGGAAGAAAGAGGACCTTTTTCGGAGTTTTTATTGCTTGGAAATTTTTGGAGCTAGATCTTTCTTGGATAAGGAAGTGGAAAAGCTTAGAGTGTTGGAGAGATTTTCAACGTAGGTCCTTTGTGCTTTTTTTATGCCTTAAGTTATACTAGATTTTAGCCTTGTCTTTTTTGAAATATATGCTTTGTTTCATGTGTGTTTTTTTGTTGAGTATGCCTTTATGTTTTTAGTTTTCTCCATCCATCATATGGATTGATGGATTTTGGAGTGTATGGGGGAAGAGAGAGGGATTTTCCCTCTCAAACCTCATGGCTTGATGCGAAAGCCATGTAGGTTCCTTTTACTCCCCTCATATGGTTTGAGGTGGGGAAGGTGGTTCATATGGTTTGAATCTCCTTCCCCATTCTTGGTGAGGAAACCTAAAGCATTTGAAAATCCTCCCAAGAAGGATTTTGGTGAATGGGTGGAGAAATAAGGATGGTTTGATGACTTTTGAGGAATAAGGAGTTTGTGAAGATTATTGTTTATGTGCATCCAATGTTGGACTACACTTTTGGCACTTGGATATCTCTTCTTCTCTTCCCCATTTTTAAAGGGAGAATATTGTTTCTCCTCCTTTATTTCTTTACAAAATTTGGTGTTATTATTAGTGTTTGGATTGTCTTGTTTGTGAAAAGTATAATGTTGGTATGTCTCCCTACATCTTGTGCAAAACTTGTGGAAGCTAGATCTCTCACCCATGGGCTTGGGGGAGGCTAGCATGTCTTCCAACCTTGGAAAGACATGTAATGATGCCTAAAGGTTGGGTGGTTAAACAAGATTTTTCTCCTTGTGTTGGTTCTTTGGAAGCTTTTGAAGTTGGAGCTCAAGTGGAAGATAGTTGGAGTTACTTATCATCTTGGTTCCCGTTGTCTTCTTCATCTTTTTGTAGACATTACTCTCATTGTAACTCTAAGGATATGGCTTTGTGGAAACTTTTACTTCTTATAAAATCCCTATTTTTGTAATGGGTATTACTTGTAAACTTGAGCCATAATTGCTTGAGCAATATCCATTCAATATTGCAAGAGGTTTGTAACTTGTTTTCTTGAGTAGATATGTATTTTGGAAATATATTGCATATTGAGCTTAAGCTCCTTGGAAATGAAATATTGTAATAGATAATTCCTTTAATATGAACTTATTGTAGCTCCTCATGAAAGGAAATTTTATTTATTGGAAATATATTCCTTCCTTTTAAGAAAAAAAAAGATTGCATATTGTGATGTTATTAGAACTAAAAGAAAATGTGATTTATTCCTTGTTGGATATCGCTCTTGTAAAAATCTGCAATTATGCATTTAGTTATTTCATTTGAAGGAAAGTTAGTGTTACATGAAGCTTTAGGATTAACATTGTCAGGAAAACATTATCCTACTTGCCATGTATCTCTTCTTGAAAATTTTGTAGCATTATTGAATAGTATGAGATTAGTCGTTTCCTTGCCATGTGATACTTAATGATTCGTTTATTAAGAAATCATATTTGAATATGTGTTCTCCCTTACAATTTGTAGACATATTTCAAGCATCTCTTTTATTTTAACTATTTGGCTACATTCTTCTTTTAGCACATAAAAGAGAAAGTTCTTTTAATATAGATGTAATGCAAGACATTAGGTTCCATACTTCTCAAGGATAATAAAAAATTAAAATAATAAAATAATAACCCATTATTTTACAAATTATAACAATTTTTATCCTCATAAGATATTAACATATTTAAACATAGTTCATATATTTATATTCTAAAAAAAAAACTATGCATTGTTCTTACGAAGATATGCATTATTTAATATATATTATTGTAGTTATGTATTTTAGTTGTAATATTAAAAAAATGATATATATATATATATATATATATATATATATATATATATATATATATAAATAAAAAATTAATTAAATAAAAGAAATTACCAAATAAAAAAAAAGAAATTTCGGTGAAGTTTGAAAGTAAATTAATAAAAACAAATTGAATTAAATCTTAAACGGTGGGGAAGGTTTTAAGTTTTAAAGTAAATATAAATAAATAAATTAACAGACTATGAAAAGATTAGGTGCGTGCTTAATTTTTTAGCAAAGTATTGGATTTTGGGGAGGGCCGACCCCTCCCAAACACCCGTACACTCACCACTATCCCCATCCTCCACGCAACTCCTTCCCATATAGCTCTCCCCACACCCTCTCCATGCAGCCAAACCCCAACCCCATACTCTCCCCTCCAAACCACTGTTCCTTCCTTATTATGAAATCTTTGATTTCTTCAATCATTCGAGTTTATAAAAAATAAAAATAAAAATTTGTTTTGGTGTGTGTGTGTGTGTGTGTGTGTGTGTGTGTGTGGGCAGTTTTTCCTTGTTTCAAAAGAAAATAAATGGGTATTCTACATACCCAATAACCCGAGAATTCTAGGTAAGAAAATGTTAAAATAAATAAATAAATATACATACACAGTAAAATAGGGAGACTCTTCATCAAAAACTCCATGAAAACAAACTTTCAAGCTCCTCATCAAATTGCACATGCAAATGACAAAACATAACAAAATGAGAAGAGGGATGGAAAAGAAAAGAAAAGAACATAAAGATGTTTAGGGAAACTTTAGGTTAAGATTGAAATCTATGGCCAAGATTAAACTGATCCTAGGGTCCATAGGTGACCCTACATATTTTTAAGTCAAAGCTAATTTTTGGGAATGGGAGAATAATTTAAAAGGGGTGTGTGTGTGATAATTAAATAAAAAGGGGGGTAAATAACTAGTTAATTTTAAAGGGGTGTATATTTTCAAGTGGCAAATCTAGTAAAACTTATAGAAATTAATATTTTAAATTGGTATGGGACTAGAGATTATTTAGCTTGGGTAAATTAAATTTGTAGAAATCAATTATTAATGGGAAACAATGAAATAAATATTAATATTATTTAGTTCATTTCAAAAAAAAATTTACCGAAATTTTCTAGACATATTTTGGTGTCATTTTTTGGTGTCCTGAGCCGGGGCATTACAATTTACATGTTGCACTTTATTTCCTATTCCAATTGGATACTTAATATGTCATTATATTTTTCTATACACACATGCACATTCACGTGGTATCTTGATGTGAATGCAAGAATTCTACAAATTCTTACACGATGCATGATGATCGACATCACTCTTTACCAGTCCCGCTGAGGCTCCTGGGGGCATCTGCATTTGCTACTCTCATGCTCCACACATAAAATGTCCTACTGTTACAATATTGACTAATTATTAGCACTATCACTTAAATTTCACTAATCTATACATGATTTGACATACTATGTTTATTTCAAACATGCTAACGGGTGCTTCATGCGTATAATTTTCCTTACAGGATTCTATACAACCATGGTTATCTATTACTTATTGATTACTATTGTTTGCTATTTTTTGTGGTCTATGCCCTATGTTATGCTTGATCATTTTTTTCTTATTGATGCTTCGGCCCTGATTTCCTTGTGACATTATCATCGGTATCCCATGTATGCATCCCATTTTTCGTGGTCCCTCTTGTATTTTTTATTGACAGTAAAGAAGGGTTAGGGTGACCTTACCCCATAGAAAGAGACAGATAAAAAAAAAGAAACCAAGGCCAAGGGTATACCCATTGAAGCCCCCATAACAAACAATAAGTACAAAATACGAGTATACAACCAAACTAACAACCATATAGGATGATGAAAAAAATAACAACAGAGGACCATACTAACATCCAACTATAACACAAAATATGGATAGTAACAACATGCCTCAACATATAAACTAGGAATTATTATTTTAGAATATCATCCAATGTTTGCATGCATTCTGTTCATTCTTTAAATAACCTTGCTATAGTCACCCTCCACTTCTTATATACGGGCTCTATCATTTCCTTCTTGGGAGTAACACCATCCTTCTCCATATGCTTGGAATTTTTCATAGCAGTTACCAATCATGCAATCATTTTCAGGTGATCCATAGTGATTTTCATATTAAAAATATGTAGGCCTTTGATGTGAAGAAAAGTTTCCTTCATACCAAACAATTCCTTTTCCAAGGTTTCACATCTTTTGTTAGCAATTTCTATTTTTTCATTGACCAATATGGAGGTGATTTTCTCCATCTTTTCTTGCATCTCCTTCAACTCAATAAACACCATGTTTATTCTATGTTTGTTGACATCCGTATCAAGCCTATAATGTTCAAATTATTTTCTAAAGGAAATTTCTGTAACCACTGAATATTTGGCTGAAAATAAGTCCTTTTGAGTAACTTTCAGTGCTTTAAGGTTACCAATAACCTCCTTTGTGTTCTGAGTTTGCATTTCTGATTAAACTTCAATTTCTTATCCTGTGGGAGAATTTTCTTTCTTCACTTATATACCTTCCAGATATGGGTTTATATTTTCTTCTTGGGTTTCACTTCCACTATCAATGTTCATTTCCTTATCACCTTACGCAGGTACCTTCTCCTCAAAATTTAGGCCTCTATCAATTTTCCTTTGTTTTATCCTTGTAATTTCATTTCCTTTTTCCTTGTAGCTAAGTTTTGTACCTCTTGTATTCACATTTTCTTGTGACATTATATTCTATTACATTCTCTTTAACAATAACACTTGTTTCTATCCTATCTTCTTTCCATGTGCCTTGGTGTCTACCATGCACATCCCCTACCCCCTACAGGTATCCAATCTACAACATAATTTTAGGTCCTCACATTTGGGCCGCATTCTCCTATATTCATAACATGTAACCCAAATGAGGAGGGAAAATATTGGGTGAAGAAATCACCCTTCTAGTAGCACATAGCTATAGAAAATAAAATCACAATACAAGATTAACACATGCAAAATGTTATAATTTTGTCCAAAATTACACCTGGACCAAAAACATAGATAAAAAACTAACACGTAGAAATAGATAGGAATGATGGGCACTTATCTCCCTCCTTTGTGCTTGTGTCCTGGGGGGAAATTGAAAAACTTCTTAGTTTAGCACATTTTTCAGTAGGTTACAATACATATCTATAGTATCATGAACTTGCCTTCAACTACACAATTCATTCAGTTAGCTACAATTTGGTTACAAATCAGGACATTTCAATCTACAATGACACTTATCATTCAAGAAGCATTATGGATGAAGAGAAAAATAGAGCTCTCCCCCAACACTCTTCTCTTGGTGTGATATCCTCCAAAATACTAGTCTTTGGCGTGATATTTCCCAAAAAACTCACTCTTGGCATGAGATCATCCAAAAACCTCATATTTTGTGGCAGGACACTCAAATCTGTGGCTCGACTATTTCTTCATTAGAAATTGATCACCCCCAACCCAATATAACAAAATATACAAGACAAACAAGATAATTTTCTATCCTATACTCTCTCATAAATCAAGTGCACTTTTTTCTTAGCTACTACTTTCTACACACTTTTTACTTATACATAGGTTCCTCTGATCCTTCACATATGATACTTTTACTACTCTCTTACTCTTATTTTGCAGGTCCATCTTTATAAATGACAAGAAGTATCACATCTACAAGCACAAGCTCCAACAACATGCTACTATGTATAAACTTCACCCCTAGGGTCTACCTCCCTGTTCTAGTTGCCACACTTCACATGGTTGCTTGTCCACTTGACACGCTATCGTCTATGCTTCTCTTTAGTTTACAAGGTATGCATATTCTATCTACTTTGTGTTATTTATTATTTGATCAACAAAATAAAGTGGGGGAAAATATAGACACCAAATCTATGCACTTGGGTACATTTTTAGGCCCTAAAGCATAATAATGTATACATGAATCCTAAGAAATAAAACTAGTGGTTGACAACTCCTTTTGGCATTTTGGTTGCTTTATCTCTCACACTTAATGGGCCTTACATGTCTCACATCTCTGTCAGATCTTGAATTATTTATCTTTTAATGGCCTCATATACTAGCACTCAATTAGAGCAGAAGCACCCAGGTGCTCTTGTATATTTTGGGAGCCCATATCCCTCTCTTCCATATTCTTACTCTTTTGCATCCTTTTCACTTCTTGGTCACCTTTTAACACTTTGGATCAGACTTTTAGTTTTCAATTACAAAATTCCAACAAGGGAATCATATATATACTTAGTTACTTCTTCTAAATCAAAGGCCAAGGAATATAAGCATTATATATCACCACCTAAGCTTGCACAAAGGCACAAGAACACTACAAGGTGTACATCTAACACATTTATATAAGGGAAAAGGGCTACATTGATCTATATACATAACATAGGAAGGGAGTTAATTTTAATCCGTCACACACATTCAGCATACTCGGTATAATCTAGATCTAGCCCACTCTCATCATGGAACTTAAAAAAGGGTAACCTGGGGAATGAATACACACAAATAAAGAACTACATGGAGTCTAAGATGTAGTGTAGTGCTTTCTCATAAGTTCACTCTTTGGGTGACCTTTAGGGTCAATATGACTCCACATTCATCATATTTTTTATTATATTTAACGTGGTTTGTGGACATATGGAGGTAGAATATTTTATTTTGGTTACAGGTTTCATTGGAAACCTAAAAGCAAAGTTGAAGTGATAAAACAATTATTAGAGCGAAGAGCTTCTAACCCAAAAAAAGTCATAATTCAAACATCTAAGTAGACACAAGTGTCTAGATTAGTCACTAGCTGTTGGGGTGCTCATGTCATATCTTATATGCTTTTATCCTATACATTTCTAGGGTGCTAAAACCTCATCGAGCCTTTGTGACATTGTTCCTAGCATATTCTAGCAGACACACAATCCAAATAAACCCCGAGTTACACGAACTCAGCTAAGTCATCTCTCTCTCTCTCTCTCTCATTTTCTTAGCATTTCACTTTCGTTAATTACTTAATCCTTCGACATTATTATAGTTTATCATCTAAATATCATTTATTGTAGTATTTGTTTTGAAATTAGATTTGATACAATTTACATTAAATCAATGCCTAAAACAAGATTTCTCTTGCAAGGAATGCAATCTAAACTTCAAGGGAACATAGAACCTTCATCAAAGCTCCACAAGCTTAGGTCACATTTACCATAATCTCTCATCATCAATTATAAGCTCCATCACCTCTGCAACACCAATCTTCACCATGAAACACACCAAGAAGTACGATATCTCAACTAGGTCTTAAAGCACATTAAAATCACTCCTAAAAAGTGAATGAATTCAAATAGTAAAAATCATCTTAGTACAGAAAGTAATATATCAATTTAAATTTCTTCATTTATATATCTAAAACTACTCATGGAAATCACCAAAATAGAGAACAAGGCACTCAACCAACTTCATCTCTCTAATTTCTAAATTCATACTCAAGAATCTGTCTTGAGGAATATGATCTCAAAAACTTTCAACCATCATTTCCAGGTACTGAAACCACTAGGAAAACTTCACTAGCATCCCTACCAACATGATCAAGCACTCATAACCATATGTCACATGGAGAAAAACTCATATACATACATGTTCCAACTAGCTTCTTTACAAGCCTAATAGGGTTGATTAATCCATTAGGGCTTACGAAAGAAACCACTTCTCCAAATAAAATCAAGATCTAAATCACACCATGTTAGACCATATCAAGCTATCCATGACTAAATAACTCATCTACATCATGAAAATTTATGAAACTCCTCTCAAACCTCCAAGACTAGGTTTTAGCCTTCTAGGCCAAAAGTGGCAGGGCAACTTGGAGGACCTATTTCTCAAATTTTCTCCTCTAAAAATATCTAATAATTTTAAAATTTATTCATCACACCTCCTGAGGTATCTGGAATAATTCGTTTCTTTTCATGAAAATTACATCTCAGCTCTGTACCTATAAATCTTTATAAAACAACATTTTTTCTTCATCTTACCAGCTGATGTGGAACTTGAAACTGTTGCTGCAAATCAATAACACCCGTGGATGTTGATCATACTTCTAGTTTGACATTTTGGACATCTAGTGTGATTACACAACATTAAATCCTCTCCCCAAGTGTGGGAATTGTAAAAATGGGAGAGGAATCTCCAGATTAGAGGCTGTTTCCTCAAATCCCGTGATCAGATATATTACTTGCAAGTTACAGAGGGTTTGAATTCAAAATCCTACTCTAAATTCCAAAGAGGGTAGAGATAGAGAATGTAAAATTGAAACTAATGCTAATAAGGTGATGCACCAAAGGAGTTGTGAGCATTTTTTGCTTCTACAGTTTGACACAAATCATGGAAATGTAACAAAACTTCATGCAAATACTGATAACATGTAATGAAAGATCAGAAAGAAAGCAAACAACATAAGCAGAGGATTGAAAATCATTCACAGAGCTTGCATTGTCATTTTTTCAATATCAAAATACATACATTATAGCATCTGAGAGATAGAAAACATGTTTCAGTCCTGGAAGAGGCTTGATTTTTCCACAAAGATCACTTTCAAGGTGAAAGAGGGAGCCTGCAATACCTGAAAAATGTTCAACCCTTTGAAAATGAGCCAAATTTGTCTTTTTCAATGCTAGAAATGACCCCAGGAGAGAGAAACGTGGGAAAACGTGGGAGAGATTCAACCACTAACCAAAAATACAATAAAATAGCATGGGCATCCTTACAGGTCCATTCTCTGACATTTTTCACCATGCTAGGAGAGAATGCGAGCCATTCTTCATTAAAAATGGTGGTTGAAATGTCATTTCTGTCCATGACCACGTGCCAGAGGCATTTTTCAATTTTATCTCTCCAAAATCAATCAAAATACTAAAATGACCCTATAATCTTGTAGATAATTTCACCAGCTTTCCATTGATATAAAGAACGTGAAAAACTGAGCTCTGGATTGAAAGATATGGCCGTTTGAAATTTTAGGGCAAAACAGGGCCAAATCGGATTGGCGGGCGAATTTTTTTAAATTTTCCACTTTTTTGCATTTGGGAAAATTTCCCAAAAAATCCCCACGGTCCGTTGTTCCGAGTGCCACATGGCATGTTCTGATTAGACGCGGGCCCTCTACGCTTCATTTTTCATCGTTGGGGCCATTGGAAAATTTTCCAAAAAATCTTCGCTGGGCCGATGAGTTGAGGACACGTGGAATGTTATGATTGGATGCGGGCATCTCCTCTTAAATTTTCCATCATTTTTTGATCATTTTCCTGACTTGGACATGTGGCAAAACCCCATTGGATGTGGGCTTTCTCCTTCCTTTTTTCCCCGCGGGCCTGTCCTATATTTTTTACCGCCACCAGACACGTGGCAAGATGTGATTGGTTCGTGTTCGGGGGGTAGAAAATTTCTTTGATTTTGTCAAATTTTTCAACACGTGGCAGTTCCTCCCCTTTTGGACACTCCCCCTGTGGCTCCGACCCCCCGGGGACACGTGGCACAATTGGACCCAGAGCCATGGTGCCAACACTTAGTCATTTTTCAATTTTTCCCCCTTTGGACATGTGGCAAATCCAATTGGACGGTCCTGCAGGGTTATGAAATTTTTCCAAACACTTGGTAAAAAATCCAAGTTTTCCTCTAACCCCCACCACTTCCTTGGACACGTGGCACCATTTCATTGGCTACGGGCCTTCCAGGGGAAAATTTCCCACAAAAACTCTGCCAAGTCATAACTTCAAAAATACATGGAGTTAGGAGGAAAACTTTACCTTTCTAGAAAGATGAGAAAAAGATCTATCCAATGGTGCCATTTCCAGAAAGGTTTTGAGTTCATAAAAATCAAAAAATTATGACTGAGGCACAAGAGAGGGAAGAATAAAGGGAGTTAGCCACAAAAAATGTGCAAGGGGAACATTTTGGATAACAATTTTGGCGACTCAGAGGGGTCATCTTCCTGCTGGATGAAGTTACCAATTGCCTGAAGCAATCCATTGGGCATGGAGTCATTAAATTCTCTACTTGGTACCCCAACTGACTAAAACACTGCAAGGAGGAAGATGGAGGGTGGACACACCATCTGATTAGGAGCAAGGCCTGTAAAACACACTTCCAGGAATAGCAAGCTTGTGCCAAAGCACTTAGGGAAAGCAAAACTGATCTACAGCAAACAATGTGCATAAGCACTTGGAGGAATGAAAACCTAGCTAATATGTACAAGGTGGAGAATTCCCTTTAGTAGTAATGCTTTAGATAGATCCCATTGACTGGAATCTACAGTTCTTCGCCATCCAATGAAGATAATTGGAAAGCATTGTTGTCCTTACGCTTTGTGACCATGTATGGGCCACTCCAAATGGCATCAAATTTCGAATGTCTTCCTAGTTTTTCTCTATCTGCATCTCATTTTAACACTAGATCTCCAACTTGGAAGGATCTATTCTTGGCCTTTCTATCAAAGGTCTTCTTTATCAAAGTTTGATCCTTCTCCATTACTTGGGATGCCTGATTTCTGATTTCTTGGAGCTCCATCAATTCTGCATATCTAACCTCCATGGACTCAAACTCCAACAACTCCAAATGTTTCATGAGTTCCAATGTTGGCAACTCAAGTGACATGGGCAAAATGGCATCTCTCCCATAAACAATCTTGAATGGGGAGTTACCTGTAGATCTTTTAGGAGTTATCCTATTAGCCCATAAGGCTGATTTCAACTTAGTATGCCAAGATCTCTAATTTTCATCAAGGGTCCTCCTAATGATCCTTAACAAGTTCTTGTTTGTAGATTCAGCCTGGCCATTACCCTGAGGGTAATAATTTGATGAAGTACTTAGGCAGATCCCATTCTTGACAGCCCATTCAATCACCTTGGACCCAATGAATGCCAATGCATTATCTGATATTATTGTAGCAGGTATGCCAAACCTGGTTGCTATTCCCTCATAGAAATCTAGGATGCTAGATTCATTTGCTTCCTTGAGTGCTACTGCTTCAGTCCACTTGGTGAAGTAATCTGTTGCTATTAAAATCCATTTGTGCCCTTGGCTTGAATTGGGATTAATGACTCCAATGAAGTCCAAACCCCATTGCATGAATGGCTGGTCAACTGAAATTGGATGCAATGGAAGGGTAGCTAGCCTCTCTTTACCTGTGAAGAATGCACAATTCTTGCACCTCTTGATCCATGCATAACAATCACTAAAAATCTTGGGCCAATAATAGCCAGCCCTCATGATCTTTAGAGCTATCACTCTTGGTGCAAAATGACCACCAGCTGATCCACCATGGAACTCTTCCAACACCCTATGAATCTGATTTGTACCAATGCATCTCAGCAGCACTCCATTCACATCCATTTTGAACAAAACACCATCAACAAGGGCATATGGGACAGCCTACAATCTGAAGTGTCTTCTTTTGGTCTTGTTCATCTCTAGAGGGCATAGGCCTATGCTTAGGAAGTGCATTATGTCTTGGGTCCAGCAAGGAGTGAGGACACCATCATTTTCCTTTTGAGTGCTTCCTTGCTCATGGTTGTCTTGCAACGCCAAAACAACCTCCTTCTCATTGCATGCTTCCTTGTGTTTGTTCAAAACTCAGCTACTCACACAATCCTTTTCCTCTCACCAACTTGGTGACTTTGATCTCAATGTCATACTCCATGACACAAGTAATCCAACCTGCTCTCTTTTCATTCAAGTATTTGTTGAGGAGGAAGTCTTTAACTCCCACATGAGAAACCAGCAATTGAACCTTGTTGTTTGAAACTAGATGCTTGAACTTCTTCAAGCTCCTGATTACTACAAGAACATGCTTCTCAATGAAGGAATACCTCACCTCATAGTCCTCTAGGATTTGGCTGAAGAAAGTAATTGGCTACTCCTCATTGTCTTTGTTCTGCTGTACCAAAATTGCAGAAATAGTATCATCACCCCCGAATGCATAGAGGATGAAATCCTTGGAGAAATCAAGGTTAATAAGAGTTGGGGCTTGAAAGATGGCCTCTTTGATTACTTCGAAACTTTCTTTTCCCTCTTATATCCATTTGAAAGCCATGCTTTTCTTCAACATCTTGGTGATAGGCTTGACTAGGGCTGCAAAATTTGGGACAAACCTCCGAACAAAATTTATTCTCCCCAAGAAACTTTGAAGGGCCTTCTTGTGGCTTGGCAATGGTAGTGCTCTTATGGCTTCAACTCTTTCTGGATCAATTGCTAATCCTTCTTTGGAGACAATGTGGCCAAGGAGCTTTCCCTCATGAGCTAGAAAAATACACTTTTTAGGATTCAAGGATACTCCAAATCTTCTACACCTTTGGAACACCTACCTCAAATGAAAGAGATGGTCTGCTGCATTTTTTGAAAAAATAGTGATATCATCAAGATATATCAGCACCATGTTGTTAATCAAATCCTTGAACGCCATGTCCATTGCCCTTTGGAAAGTAGCTCCAGCGTTGGACAGCCCAAATGGCATTTTCCTGTATGCATAAGTTCCCCATTTGGTTGTAAAGGCTATCTTGAACTGATCTCTTCTTTCACCATAATCTGATTGTACCCTGAATAGCCATCAAGTAATGAAAACCTCTCAGAGCCAGCAACAACTTGTAAAATATGCTCTATAGAAGGAAGTGGATAATGATCCTTGAGAGATGCTCTATTCAAATCTCTGAAATCAACACACAATCTGATTTCCCCACTCTTCTTTCTAACTGGAACCAAGTTGGCTACCCAACTAGAATGCTTGATAGGGAATATGATTCTTGATTCTATCAACTTATTCAATTCCTTTCTCATGAGAGGCTCCATGTATGGATTGACTGGACTTTGTTTTTGTCTGATGGGTTTAGTACTTGGATCCAATTCAATGGTGTGTTGAGATAACTTGGGATTGAAACCTTTCAAATATTCATAGCTCCAAGCAAACACATCAGGGAATTCTTGACAAAGTTGTATGAACTCATACCTTTCTTGCTCAGTTGTCACTTTACCAACTTGGAGTGATTTGCCTTCTTCCACCAAGATGGACACTAAATCTTCTCCCTTGACTTGGATGTTTGCTTTCTCCTTCCTAAACTGATCATTAGGATTGAAAATGGACTCCAAAGTAATAAGTCCCTTTGGTAGTTTGTTGGTTCTCAGCTGTACCACTTGGTCACCATACTGCTATTCCAACTTTTCCTAATTTTTAGCTGAGAACTCAACCTCTTCTTGCAAGAAATGGATGATTTGTTGATCATTTTCAAACACTTTCCAACTTACATTGTTGTCTGGCACTGAAGGCCTTACAATCACATGGATGTTTGGTTGTACCTTGTCTTTTTGAATGCTTTCAACAACGTCAAAGGCTGCCCCAAATGTTGCAAGCTTGTCAACAGCTTGGTTCTCTTTTCTAGGAATGGATTTTATGCCAAAGCCCTCAAAATATTCAATGAGGTCCCACACCCTATTTTTGTAGCACTTGAGTAGATCATTCTTGACAACATGCTGCCCCTTAACTTGGTTGACAATCAACTCACTGTCACCAAAGACTTGCAAGTTCTTTATTCCTCTCTTGATTGACCAATGCAATCCTTGTATCAAGGCTTCATATTCAGCAGTGTTATTAGAGCATGCAAACTGGAATCTAAAAGCTGAATAATACTTAACTCCTTGAGGTGAAACAAGCATAGCTCCACCTCCTACACCTTGTCTACTCCTTGATCCATCAAAAAACAACTGCCATACCTCATTGTCATCCTTGTGGTTTGGCTTGGTGATGCTAGGAATAAGTTGATTTTCTTCATGCATGCAATAGACTCCTAGCTCAGATTCTTCTATTTCTTGATAAGGATCAAAAGCATGCACCTTGTTTGCCCATTCATCAAGAGTTAGATCTGGGATGCTTCCTACCTTGGTGTCAGTTTCATCAGTGCTTGGATAATCCTCTTGATCAAATGCTGAACAATTGGTATTGATCTGACTTGGAGTGTAAGGCTCAATGTGAAAGTTTGCAATAGGTTCAGATCTGATTGTGGCCTTGGTTCCATATCTTGTTCTGAACAACATGTGTGACCAATCAGTAGATAAGTAACCTCCAATATTGGCTGTGAAATCCCTTGACAGACATAGGGAAAAGAGTGGTGGAAGATCTATTACTGAGACATCTTGTAAAACAACAATGTTGGGGCATGCATGCAAAGTGAGACTCAAGTTTTTTATCACTCCAACTGTTATTACTGCTGTCCCATCCAATTGCACTACCCCTTTGGATATGACTTCATACTGAATTCCCAATTGATCAGCTATTTGCTTGGGCATTACAGAACTACTTGCCCCAGAATCAATCATGCAATTGTGTACTAATTGGTTTCCAATGATCAATGAAACATAGAATGGAGGGGGCTTCAAAATTTACCTTGTTATCCTCCATGATTCCCTTCAGACTGGGTAGGCATTTGTGAGCACCTTCTCTTGCATTTGGACTTGCTGATTTGAAGTTGACCAGTCCTTCATGGCAGCTTGTAGCAAATCTCTCTGGCCTAGGATAGATAGTGATTCCCACATTGATATGTTTACATTTTTCTTCTTCATCTGATAATGATGTTGAATGGAGATGAAGCATCTCTACTGTCCCTTGACTTGCACATTCATTCCTTGCATATGGGCAGCAACAACTGGCATTTGAGTTGGCCTAAGAGCTGTTTTAGGCAGCCCTTGTGTGTTTGGAACTGAATTTTGTTTTCCAATAATTTGTGGAGTGATAGAAGGTTGTGGATTGCTTGGAGCTAATGGCTGTTCTTCACCCAAATTTCTCCTTTTTGAACTTGTGTTGGCTGAAACACTTTGGGGAATTGTTTGATTCATGCCACAAAAATATTCTACTTGCCAGTTTACAAGTGTGGTATCATTTGGAGCTGATTGCTGCTGGAATGTTTCTTGTTGTTGGTTATTTCCTTGACTCCCTTCACCCTCCACACCAGTTTTAGTCACCATTAATGCTTGATTTAAGGCACCGTTGAAACACATAGACTGGTTGTGAGGTTCATTGCATGGGAAACACCAATCATACTCTTGAGCTATGTTGTTTTGCACTGGCACTAATGCCTTAGAGGCAGATGTAACATTGGGATTATAGGGCTGAAATGGTCTGTTGGCAAGAGGTCTTGCTTGGTTTAAATTTGCAGCTAGATTGGGTGGTCTTTGAGGTTGGTATGGCTGCCTGTTAGGCTAAGCTTGAGGCTGGAAAGAAGGCCTAAAACCTTGGGCTTGCTACCTCTTGAGTGTAACCAGCTCATTACCTAGATTTTGAAATTGCTTCATGACTTCTTGAAGTTCATTTGAGGCACTGGAAGATGAAGTAGAAGCTTCACTTGAATTCTGATTCCTAAGAATGGGAATAGGAGCTAAAATAGGCATTTGATTTGTACTTGGGCTCTCTAAACTTGGAAATAATGGCATTGGAGGCCTAGGAGCTAGCTTGCCAGCTTGAATAAAACAATTTTC
This sequence comes from Taxus chinensis, assembly GCA_019776745.2. Taxonomy (NCBI): domain Eukaryota; kingdom Viridiplantae; phylum Streptophyta; class Pinopsida; order Cupressales; family Taxaceae; genus Taxus; species Taxus chinensis. The sequence goes on along the minus strand of CM034151.1, from coordinate 315,219,262 downwards.
AGCTCTAATTGCAATGCTATAAGAAACAGGGATAGTTGTGCCTCCCATGGATTGAATTAACATAGAAATATCAAAATTTAAAGCTTTAAGGTAATATAGAAAAGCACCTTATGTTGTTGGCCTCACTGCCGCTGGAATTCTCTCCCAAGTCATTTGAAACTTGAAGTTGAAGTCAGTCAGCTACTCATTAGGAGCTCTCTTGATGGTTGTCAGCTGTTTTAAAAGGGACAAGTTGTCTCCCTTTTCTCCAAACTACTCATGGAGGGCTATACATAGCTGGTTCCAATTTTTGATAAAACCTGAGGCAAGACTTCTGAACCATTGTAAATCTTTCCCTTTGAATGAAGAGGCCAGCAGTTTGACAGCAACTTGCATCTCATTAATCTCATGGATTGCAAAAATATTAGCAATATCCTTAACATGATCACTAGGAGTGGTATGATTCTCTCCAGTGAAGTATGGAATGTTCTTCAATGTTGCAATTGGGATTGGATTTTGTGCATTGAGAGCAAGTGGGCTGCTACTAGTGAAATTGACATAGGGGTTGTTTTGTGCCATTCTGATTGGCCTTAGAACCCTTGTTGATTGAATGAAAGGCCTACCAGGTGGAGGAGTTGATAGAGTTCTGTTTGGTGGAGATGGAGACCTTTGAATTCTCCTCCCTCTTTATCTTCTTCTTGGAGATAATTGTAGATACTCAAACATCACCTCTTCTTCTCAAACTCTAGACCTTGTGGTGATTCTTCTCATGAGTTTTCAGGTCTGCACTACTAAAACCAGCTGATTCTTCTTCCTTGGAGTCGCCAGATGTGTAATTTAGGGCTCTTTTAAGAAAGAAACTTATAAAAAATACACATCAATTTGTTGCAATGAAGATGAAGACATCTAAGGTCCCACCGGGCGTGCCAAAACTATTATTGCAAATCAATAGCACCCCTGGATATTGATTAGACTTCTAGTTTGACATTTTGGACATCTAGTGTGATCGCATAACATTGAATCCTCTTCCCAAGTGTGGGACTTGTAAAAATGGGAGAGGAATCTCCAGATTAGAGGCTGGTTCCTCAAATCCTCTGATTAGATATATTACTTGCAAGTTACAGAGGGTTTGAATTCAAAATCCTACTCTAAATTCCAAAGAGGGCAGAGATAGAGAATGCAAAATTGAAACTAATGCTAATAAGGTGATGCACCAAAGGAGTGGTGAGCATTTTTTGCTTCTGTAGATTGACACAGATCATGGAAATGTAACAAAAATTCATGCACAAGTTGATGACATGTAATGAAAGATCAGAAAGAAAGCAAACAACATAAGCAGAGGATTGAAAATCATTCACAGAGCTTGCATTGTCATTTTTTCAATATCAAAATACATACATTACAGCATCTGGGAGATAGAAAACATGTTTCAATCCTGGAAGAGGCCTGATTTTTCCACAAAAATCACTTTCGAGGTGAAAGAGGGAGCCTGCAATACCTGAAAAATGTTCAACCCTTTGAAAATGAGCCAAATTTGTCTTTTTCAATGCTAGAAATGACCCCAAGAGAGAGAAACCTGGGAAAATGTCGGAGAGATTCAAGCACTAACCAATAATGTAATAAAATAGCATGGGCATCCTTACAGGTCCATCCTCTGACATTTTTCACTATGCTGGCAGAGAATGCGAGCCATTCTTCATTAAAAATGGTGGTCATTTCTGTCCATGACCACGTGCCAGAGGCATTTTTCAATTTTCTCTCTTAAAACTCCATCAAAATACAAAAATGACCCTGGAATCTTGTAGATAATTTCACTAGCTTTCCATTGATATAAAGAACGCAAAAAATGAGCTCTGGATCGAAAGATATGGTCGTTTGAATTTTTAGGGCAAAATAAGGCCAAATCGGATTGGCGGGCGAATTTTTTTAAATTTTCCACTTGCTTGCATTTGGGAAAATTTCCCAAAAAATCCCCACAGTCTACCGTTCCATGTGCCATGTGGCATGTTCTGATTGGATGCGGGCCCTCTACGCTTCATTTTTCATCGTTGGGGCCATTGGAAAATTTTCCAAAAAATCTTCATTGGGCTGATGAGTTGAGGACATGTGGCATGTTATTATTGGACGCGGGCATCTCCTCTTAAATTTTCCATCACTGTTTGATCATTTTCCTGACTTGGAAAAGTGGCAAAACCCCATTGGCTATGGGCTTTCTCTTTCCTTTATTTCCCCGCGGGCCTGTCTTGTATTTTTTGCCGCCATCGGACATGTGGCAAGATGTGATTGGTTCACATTCAGGGGGTGGAATTTCCTTTTGAAATTTCTCTTGATTTTGCTTAGGGAAAAATTCCCAAATTTCCCCCGTCTTCCGTCAGTTTGGGACACGCGGCAACGTCTTATTGGACGTGGGGCTATGGGCCAATAATTTGCCTTTCCCTTTTAGCCTTTGGAAAAAATCCAAATCTCCCCCCGCGCTCTGCAGCTCTGACCCCCCGGGGACATGTGGCACAATGTGGTTGGGTGTGGGCCTGTCCTGGAGATTTTTCCATGGCGCCAACACTTAGTCATTTTTCAATTTTCCCTCCTTTAGACACGTGGTGCAATCCAATTGGACGGCGGGCTTACGGGGTAGAATATCCCTTTGAAATTTTACCAAACACTTGGTAAAAAATCCAAGTTTTCCTCCGACCCCCGCCACTTCCTTCGACACGTGGCACCATATTACTAGCTGCGGGCCTTACATGGGGAAAATTTCTCACAAAAAATCCACCGATCCATAACTTCAAAAATACATGGAGTTAGGAGGAAAACTTTACCTTTCTGGAAAGCTAAGAAAAATCTCTATCTAATGGTGCCATTCCAAGAAAGTTTTGAGTTGCTGAAAAAAAAAAAATTATGATTGAGGCACAAGAGAGGGAAGAATGAAGGGAGTTAGCCAAAAAATGAGCAAGGGGAACATTTTGGATAACAAAAACCACAACCAAAATCATCTATGAGGATTCCTCTACATTTATGATTCACCTTACCATGTTTTTTAATCCATTTCATGGCCATAACAATCAAATATTTCCTATCACTCTGTTGTTAGGGTTTAACAAGGATTTTGACATGTTTAGCTTGATAATTATTGTTCATAAAGATATGACCTCAAAATGAATAAATTTTTCTTTCAAAATGATCTTAACTCAATGCCTTAACATCCCCTAGAAACTCAGACTCCCATGTAAACTACACATGTGTGGGTGAGCATAAGAATATGACCTATCGAGATGGATTTTTCTCTCTAAGATCTCGCTAGAGCCAAAAATCAATTTTCTTACTTTTTATTCATTGCATTGACCTAAAATTATTTTAAAAGCAATAAATCCACCTCCTTTAACTATCCAAAATATAATCTAAGCTCAAATTCATATGAAATTATCCATGCACTAAGAATTACCCATGCAAACTAGTCTTGTCTCCACTGTCTTGCTTCAAAATGACCTTGTACATGTATTATATCTCTAAAATATGACCTTTGAACTCTTCCACACATGAAATGTTACCTAAAAACACATTCCACATTCTTGTACTGACCTTCTCTGCTCCATGCTTCATGTTTCCACACCATCTTCTCATGCTAAGTCTAAGATTGGGCCTAGTTAGGCTTGGCCCAACACATGACTCACAAGATCTGACCTTGAAAACTTCTTACAAACTCATCAATAAATTTGAGTCATCATATTGACCATGCTTGGCCTCAAAATACCTCATACAACCTCTGGAGAATACTCACTAGACCATATTATCTTGACGATGCCTAAAACCATGCAGATGCACCAAGAAAACATATAAAAGACAAAAAAATTGGAGTCTACCAAATAACCTTCATCCTTTAATTTGATTGAAACTTCATGAAGACAACTAATATCCCTTTTCCATCAATGACATTTGACATCAATGAAAACTATGCAGACACAATGCCTAACAATATCCCCCTTTTTCATTGATGATAACCACCTTTAGAAATAGTGATGGCAACCATACACAGAAACACCTATAGGAATCTCTTTTCATGTATCTAAGCATATTTTCCCCCTTTGATATCTATAAAAAAGTCACTATGATAATATTTCCATGAAAAAAAACTTGAAAATACACAAGGAAAACAATGCATACTTACTTACTTCAGTTGGTTACACACACTTTCTCAAAAACTTATGTTGATGCTCTATGGTCCTGGTCTTCACTCATCCACATAGCTCCCCCTGAGATTATATGTAATATTTATATCTTCCTTCTTGTTGTAGAAATTTTCTTGGATTTGTAATTTCTTGTTACTTCACACTGGATTCTAACATATTCTTCAATCCTTGTATGATGGGAAGCAACGATTTTTCTCCCCTTGACATGTACATACCTCATTTTAGGTTTTATTTAAACTTGTAACCTACTTTCTTCATCCTTGGATAAATACCCCCTAAAAATATACCCTCTGACTCTATTTCATGCCTTATAACTTCAACCTATCACCCTTATTTTGAATCTTCAAACTTCAACACAACTCAGAGCAATCCTTCAAATATTCAATCAATACCAAAAATTATAAGGCATCTACAAGCAACTTCATACTTGATTCACAACACTTTGGAACTCAACTCAATATACCGAGCCTCTAATCAGTCTTCTTTAAAGTAAAATTTTGCAAATATTTGACTATTTTTTGTCAAACAATTTCATTGCCTTCATGGAGATTCTTTATATTACCTTATATGACTCAAGAATCATTTGTCACTATAATGTTTTCTAAGCATAAAACCTAGATTTTTGAACCTTGAGCACTATGACCAAGATATAAACTTGATATACACCTTTAGTCCATCCTAAGACTGCCTTGAATCACTCATGACTATTAACTTGTCTTGAAACTCTTTCCATCAGCTGATACTCACTATTTTGTTCATTTATCATAGTACTTCATGAAAAAACTTGGCTCATAACTTAATCTCTTATAATAATCTATCTTTATATAACACATACCATCATTGCTTAATCAAACCACTTGCAACATCTCCTCTAGAATACTAAGACTTCAAATATTATTCTTGACATTAAAACCTTGAGCCTTGGAACAAAAACTTGGTTATCACAGATCTAAATATGTACTCAAGACACTTTCATAGGTTGGGTTCAAGTACCATTCAAACATCATTTTACTTCATCCTCAAATACAAACTTATATGCCTAGATATGAAAATTTCAAGTATAATCTCATATAGACCTTTTATAATTTTCATAATGGTTACATACACTCATTCATAAGATCACTTATTTACTTTGAAACCTTTGAATGATAGAAATGACATATACCAACTGGGACAACCTTCTTACTTGCATTCCTAACAGAACTTTGTCACATTTGACTCCTTTATACTAAACTCATAAACACAACTTATGATACACATAATTGTATATGAATGATATAGATTAATGAAAGACATAGACATACCTTTGATAGATCAACAACCTCGGGAACTATAGTCACAAAATCATGCACTTTAGACATTTTATTTATCCTAGTCTCATACTACTATTTAGAAGGCTCTTGAGTAAAGAAATTACTAATTAATCCCCATCCTTTAGCCATCTTGTTTATTTTATTTTCTAATTTGTGACCTATTTCACCCATATGCCCAGCCACATATGGAAAAATCACATTATTTTATCCTTGACCTGTATACCAAGATTTAGTACTAGGGTGCCCATGGGCACCCCGGTCCCACCTGCGGGCACCCTGATCCTTTTCGCACTTTCCTGCTATTTTTTGGGCCTCTTCTAGCCATTTTTCATCTTTATATTTCTTGTGGTTGGCCTTTTTGGGGTTAATTGCAAAGTTAGAGAAATATAACCCTATAAATATAAAGTTGTGAGACCATAATGAGGGACCTAGCACCATACACTACTATCACTCCATCTAGAGTTGCATCCATTTATTGCATTATCATCCACATAGCTCCATCATCAAGCCACAAGATGGGAAATTTTCATCACACTTCATAGGGGGAGGGATTCTATTCTATTTCATGCACACATTCTATTACATTATCTACATTTAGCTATTGATTTCTACTTCACAAAGTGTGACTAGCACAAGATCACCTTGGGCACAACATGCACACACTCACAAGAACTACATCTGGGTCTAAAATGTAGTGCAATGCTCAGTTAGTAAGCCCACTACCATGGCAGATAAGGTCAGTCTAACCCATTCATTCTTCATATTTATTTTTTTAGGGTTTTGATACTTCCTTTTATCCTTTTCCATGTTGTTTCCTCCTCTTGGAATATTTGGAGTATTTGGCACAATACAAAAAATTCATGTGATAGGAAGTTAGAGTCTTAGATCACTTTCCGACCCTGTGAGAACCAATTTTGGACATTTCTCCCATACTAGGGTGCCTAGATTATTTACAAGAGAACCCTTGGGTACCTCAGTCCTCTTCCAGGCACCCATGTCCAAGCATGACATCTAAATCTATCCTTTTCGGCACCCCTGCATAGTTCCTGCATTTTGATTTTTTGTACATCACTGTGACATAGTCTGACAGTCGTCAGTTATCAGTTGAGTTATTTCCTTTCCCTTCTTACATATTAGGTTTTTTAATTTCATTAGTTTATTTACTTATCTCATTTACATGTTGTCTTAGTACACTTATTTGTTCTGTTTATATGTTCTCCTAGATAAAATTAACTATACTTTACTACATTAGTATTAGTCAATTTTAGTTAATCATTTTGGTGAACCTGACATGAGAGCACTCTTAGGTAATATGTTCTTCTCCACCTCATTATCTTAGGGTCCTTTCACCATGAAGGTTTTTCTCCTTGCCTTATTGCATGATAATCTTGATTGTCAAAATAAACTCAGATATTTTTTGGAAAATACTTATATTCATCCTCACACCTCTCCTGAATATCTCTAGCATAGGTTTACTACTTCTTTATCTATCAATGAAGAGAATATCATATTTACATCTGCTGAAATTGATTTGCAGTCTATCTTTCTTAATGATTCCCCCCTTTTTATTTAAGTATGTATCGATAAAATAGGATATAAGTGCACTTTAGTTGAAAATGGATATGAGATTAACATCTGTAATCTCAAGTTTATAATGCAAATTGGCTTATCTAAAACCTCCTTAACTCCATCATATCTTTACATCTGTGGGTTTGATAATGTGCCTAAACAGGTCTTAGGTAGAATCACCCTTATTATTACTCTAAGGCCATGTATTATGTCTATTCCATTCCATGTTATGCCTGATAATATTAACTATAATCGTCTCTTTGGAAAACCTTGGATCCATGCCATGAATGCGGTCCCTTCAACCCTTCATGCACATATTAATTTCTATATCAAAGTGTGTTTTATGAAGCCATAACAGATCCATCTCCATTTTTTTATTGCAATGTTATTAATCATTCACCACGATCCCATACTTCATCCGCCTCTCCTCCTAACTTTGAACAATATGGCCCTATGTGTCAATAACTACATCATTATGGTTTCAATGGAAATGGATTAGGAAAACATGCAAAAGGATTCAAAGAACCTCTTTCCATTTTGACACAATCCACCAGGACTAGCCTTGAATATCACCCCGAGCTTGTTTCTTTTGTTCCTACCTCATCTCCTCTTGAGGTATAAACCATTTCACATCCTCATTATCAAAACAAGAAATTTGTGTTTAGTCTTCCTACCATAACTTCCTTTGGAAAGCCCACTAATCATAACTTTTTGCCACATCCACCACCATGGCATAATTTTTCTTCCATACCTGAATAGATCATCATTTTACACAATTGGGAGGCATAACATCAAATACATCCACCCATCTTAACATAAAAAAACTACCCATACTTGCATACTCATATATCACACTCTTAGCAGAGGCATACTCATCCTACAATCTAGTGACCTCATTACCTGATGACACACTCTTGTAGTTTGGTTCACACTTTACTATTGAGGGATTATTACCACACTAAGCCCCACACACTACACAATAGGAATTACACATTATAATTCATCACACATTATGCGTTATACATTCTACAACAATTAGTCATTTGTGTCTCTTCACCTCATACATCATGATAATTACATACATCTACATACCATACATACTACACCACGTATTACCACACATATTCTACTAATATTCATCATATAGGAGTCTATTATTACATTCCTATTTTATCTACATACATTGCATGTCACTTTCTACATTACACTTTACACATTATACACATATTGCATTTCCATTTTACACATAGCATGTCTGCACATTCCACACATTACATCCTTACATATACCACTCATCATATGGTTGGATTTTTTCCTTATATATACTACATTGTATTCTACGTGTTACACTCATTACTTGATGATGCACTTTAGTTATTCAGTCCATACTCGACTACTAAGGGTTTACAAATCTAATGGACCCTACACTCACCACACATTTACTATTCCACCTTTCATCATGTGACATTACTATCTTAGTGACATACACTATAGGATAAATCATCACCTATTCTATCATCTTGAAGTGGTATACACCTTAGCTTACATAACCAATCCATATTATTCATCTTGTAGTGACATATGATTTAGGATAAATCATCACCTCTTCTATCATCTTGTAGTGGTATACACCTTAGGTTACATCACCACACCCTCCTTACCTTTGATAGTAATATATTATTAGGGATAAATCATCACTCCAAAATTCATCTCATCGTGGTATACACTTAGGCTACAAGGTCCACACACATATATTTTACATGTTGCATATTATCGCCACTAAGCATATACACATTTCTTCACAATGTGCTAGACACGATACACACTACTTGACCATTTCCTGATGATGCACTCTCATTTACAGTTCATTCTTGACTACTAAGGGGGAAAATAAAATGAACCTCACTACAAAAATTTCCACCTAGTCATGGGGCACGTGGCTCTTATCATTCTATATTTCATTTCATTCCATCCATCCAAAACATACTGCATACTATGGTTGTTTATACTCTTGATTACTTTTGATTGTTCATGGTCACTTTTTTACACATGCTAGTCTGATTTCTTGTATGTAATATATATATATATCATAAAAACATGTGCATTCACACCTTTTTATAATTGTGATCCCAGAAATAGGTCTCTTACATGTAGCATAGATGCTTTCCTTCTACCCTTCCTATACTAGTCACTAGGAGCATCCCAATTCATATCTTCAAGGTGATATTATTTCATTTTACACTTATCACTTTACATTACTTGCTTTTACATGATTTTGACATACCAGCTATCTTTCTAACATGCTAAGGGGTGCTTCATGTGAAACATTTGTTTTGTAGGGATATTGTTTTCCATATTTGTTTGTTACATTGTCTACTCTTTTTTGCTACTATTTACAGACCTTGCCCTATGTTTGGTGTGAAAACTTGCCTATTGTTTGTAGCCATGAAGGAATTGCATGTCTTGTGACATCCTGAGTGATGTCTCATGTTTACAACCCGCTTTGTGTGACATAATTATCTTATAGCATGTTTACATTACATTTCTTGGTAGCTTTTACACTTTTTACATAGCTCATACACTATTTTCTTCATGCATGATTGTTTTAACTTGTCTATGGCTAGCCTTCTTGTTTGTGCATGCTTTGGTTTCTACTAAGAAATTTTCAACGTAAATGCACTTGGCCCTCTTTTTGAGCCACATGTCTCCTATCAACGGTCTTGCATACGCCCCTAAAGAAGGGGGGAATTATTTGGGGATTTATATACTAACACAAATATTCTACACTCTTTTGGTTTATTTATATTCAATGAGTGGGTTTAGATGAGTCCACAAACCCCATACACAAATTTTTTTACAAGACATGGTGTCCTTAGAATTTCTGGGAAGTAGTTACAGGATTGGAGGTTATAGTGGATGTGTCTCACTACACTACTTCAGTCAGTGGCATTGGATCTCCCAAAATACCAAGATAGTACAAAGATCTCTACACACATTTGAGGAAGCATTTAGAGCTTGGTAGACATAGAGAGAATTTCTTCCCTACACTTATTTTGCCTATGGAATGAGATCACCCAAAAAATCATAGTACAAGATATCATTCTACACTCTTTCTCGATAGGGATCAGGTGCACATGTTCCATTTACATTTACATTTGCATACTTTAAATTTACATACACATGCATATTTTACATAGAATTTTTACACTTACATACATACATATTTGACTACTTGATCGTTTTCTCCTTGTAGGTCCTCCTGTATGAGAAACAAGCTGTCAAATGGGAGCAACAAAAATGATGACGACAATAACATAATGTGGAAGCACACTATAGCACTCACATCACACTTTTATGTAGGTACACTACAATCTATGGCATCTACACACATGTGTTTCACCCTAGGTTCACTCTCATCACTTTTTCTTTACGCATTTTTCATCCATAGTTTCCACGCTCCTCCATCTTTTTATCATTCCACACTTTTGTCTAGTCCTTCGGCACGATTCTACTACACTCTTTAGGGAAATTAGGTACACATATCTTTCCACTTTATGTTACCGAGATTTTCAGTCATTAACATAAAGTGAGGGGAAAATGTAGTCAAAAAATCATGCACTTTAGACAGCAGATCAGGTTTCTAGGTTGATTGTTTTGACATCCAGTGTGATTGCATAACATTGAATCCTTTCTCCAAGTGTGGGACTTGAAAAATGAGAAAGGATTCTCCAGAGAAGGCTGGTTCCTATTCCTCTGTTCAGATGCACACGAAATATGCAGAGGGTTTTCTCAAAACCTAATCTAATCTGCCAAGGAGACAAGGTAAGAAGATGCATAAAAATAAATCTAAGCTAATAGAGGTGATGCACCAAGGAATGAAGAACACCTATTTTGCCAGTAAACACAGACCATTTGAATGTGATATAAGATCATGCACAGATGACAAAACCTGCAGTGAAAGACCAGGAGGATGCAAAAAGAACACAAAGAGGGCTGAGAATCATCCACAGACATGCATTATTTGCTCCAAATATTGATACAATACACTACAGAATGCCATGAGGTAGAATAGTATTACAGTTCAAATGAGAGGTTCGAAATCCACAAATTTGCCTGAGGAGAAGAAGGGAGAGGCAAAACAGAAAAATGTTCCACCTTGAAAAGAAGCTCCTCTTTATAATATATAGAAAGAATGAGAGAGGAAAGAGAGAAGGGAAAACCAAATCTACCCCAACCACCTCCAGGTTGCATTCAATTCATCTCATCATGGCAGAAGCGGCGGATCCTGGCAAAACGGCGGGCTGCCTAACAGAAGCGGCGAACTATCTGCTGCATTAAAGTTGTTTGTTGAAGCATTACTTCTACTTGTTATTTCGCGCTAGAGGTGTTTCTTGATTTTATCTCTCCAAACTGAACCAAGATGCAAGATTTACCCTGGAATCATGTAGAGAATCTCACAAGCTTTCCGTTGATATAAGGAACGTGCAAATCCGAGCTCTGGATCAAAAGATATGACGATCTGAAGATTTAGGGCACGGAACAGACCAAGACGGATTTTGAAATATTTTCCCATGCTTCGCCACCTGGACGACACGTGGCAGGCTCTGATTCGCTGAGCAACTCTCTCTCCTCCACCTCTTGGTGGGCTATCTTTTGAAATTTCCTTGTGGGCCCTAGCTGGGACACGTGGCACTATCCCATTGGTTCGGATCAGTGCTCGAAAACTCGCCCCTTTGACTTTTTGGACCTTTCTCTTGTGAGGACACGTGGCAGCTTCTCATTGGTTTTCGGCCCTGCTAGCTCTTTCACGCCCTTCGCGTTTTTATGTCCCAGACGTCCCAAACCGTTTGGGACATAAACCTCCGATCTGCCCGGAATGGGCTTCCTTGTCCCTCATTCGGCCGATGACACGTGGTGCTACTTGATTGGCTTTCGGCTCCTTCGGCGATCCGCGTCCCATGCGTCCCTTTGTCCCGGATGTCCCAGTGCTCCTTGTGCTGATTTCAGCCAAACCGGCTGGTTCACGTCCATTTGTCCCAAATGTCCTAAACTGTTTCAGGCTGCCTTGACCTTTTTCACCCAGTTCAGCCGGTTCGCGTACTCGCGGCCCAAATGTCCCATTTGCTTAGCGGGCTGTTTGTGCTTATTTCGGCTGATCCGGCCGGTTCACGTACTTCACGTACTCTTGCCCCGAACTGTCCGGCTTAGCAGTTAGTCATTTTTCTTCCTCTTTCGGCTAGATTGGCTTCTCGCGCCCGCCGTGTACTTCTGTCCCAGATGTCCCTATTGCTTCTGGACTGCCTAGAGGCTTTTCGGCCGATCCGCACCTTTCTGTCCCACACGTCCCTATTGCTTTCAAGGACTAGGACTTAGCCGATTTTCACAATTTTTTCTAGGTCAACCTACTTGCCTGGAACTGCAAAAATCTGATGCATGTTATCGAAATTTACCCTGGGGGGTGAAATTTTGACAACAGTTTTGACGACTCAGCGGGGTCACCTGCCTGCTAGGTAGAAGATCAATGGCCTTTTAGCGATCCATTGGGCATAGAGTCATAAGTAATGACCTAAAACGAGCCTGATACTGCAAATTCTTCTCCAGCAACACTCTGAACTGTAAAAAAACAACCTAAGAGAAGTAAAACCTGTGCCAAAGCACTTAGGGAAATAGAAACCTAACTACCACAGGACAATGTGCATACGCACTTAGAGGAATTAAGAAAAATCTAAACTAATATTTACAAGGGCAAACCCCTTCTTTTTAGTAGCAATGTTTAAGATAGATTCCGTTAACCGGAATCGGAAGTTCCTTTCCATCTAATGCAGAAAATTGGAAGGAATTACTATTTTTACATCCCGTGACCATGTAGGGACCACTCCAGATGGCATCAAACTTGGAATGCCTTCTTGGTTTTGCCCGATCTGCATCCCATTTCAGAACTAGGTCCCCTTCCTGGAAGGTCCTTGCTCTTGCTCTCTTATCAAACCATCTTGTTACTAAGGCCTGATCCTTTTCAATCGTCTGAACTACCTGTTCTCTGATTTCTTCTAATTCCATCAATTCTGCATACCTGACTTCCATTGGTTCGAACTCAGATAACTCAAACTACTTCATGAGCTCCAAGGCTAGCAATTCTAATGATATAGGGAGTACTACCTCCTTCCCATAGACCAACTTGTAGGGAGAATTACCTGTAGACCTCTTTGGTGTTATCATGTCAGCCCATAATGCTGATTTTAGCCTTGTATGCCATGTTATTTGATTTTCATCCATAGTCCTTTTGATGATTTTTAGCAAATTCTTGTTTGTGGACTCTGCCTGTCCATTACCCTGCGGGTAATAATTTGAAGAGGTGCTCAAATAGATTCCATTCTTGACAGCCCATTATGTAATTTTTGAACCTATGAATGCTAATGCATTATCTGATATGATGGTGGCCAGCACACCGAACCTGGTTGCTATTTCTTCATAAAAGTCTAGTATGTTAGACTCACTTGCCTCTTTGAGCGCTACTGCTTCGGTCCACTTGGTGAAATAGTCTGTCGCTGTAAGAATCCACTTGTGGCCTTGACTCGAATTGGGATTGATGACTCCAATGAAGTCCAATCCCCATTGCATGAATGGATGATCTACTAAAATTGGACGAAGGGGCAGTGCTGCTAACCTTCCTTTCCCTGTGAATAATGCACATTTCTCGCATTTCTTAACCCATGAGTAGCAATCATTGAATATAGTAGGCCAATAGTAACCAGCTTTCATGATTTTGAGAGCTGTTACTCATGGGGTGAAATGGCCTCCTGCCTCCCCGTCATGGAACTCGTGTAAGATCCTTTCAACCTAACCTGTCCCAATGCATCTTAATAGAACACTGTTGATGTATTTTTTAAACAAAATACCATCAACAAGCAAATATGGAATTGTTTGTAATCTGAAGTACCTTCTTTTTGCTTTGCTCATTTATGGAGGGCACATGACCGTCTGTAGGAAATGTATCATATTCTGAGTCCAACAGGGAGTGGACACATCATCATTTTCCTATTTTTGATCATCTTGTAATAGCAGGACAACGTCTTTTTCATCTTCTGGGTTGTCTGGTTATTTGGAAGCGAGCTGCTCACACAAACCTTTGCCTCTTACCAACTTGGTGATCTTGATCTCAATGTCATACTCCATGACACGGGTGATCCATCCTGCCCTTTTCTCATTCAAATCCTTGTTGAGGAGGAAGTCCTTAACCCCAGCATGTGAGACCAATAACTGGACCTTGTTGTTTGAGACTAAATGCTTGAATTTCTTCAAGCTTCTGATTACTGCAAGCACATGCTTTTCTATAAAAGAGTACCTTACTTTGCAGTCATCAAGGCTCTGGCTGAAGAAGACAATCGGCTGTTCATCATTATCTTTGTTTTGCTGTACCAGAATGGCAGAAATAGTGTCATCACCTCCAAATGCATAGAGGATGATATCCTTGGAAAAGTCTAGGTTGATGAGAGTGGGTGCCTGGGAGATGGCTTCTTTGATTGCTTCAAAACTCTCCTTGCCTTCTGCCATCCATTTGAAAGCCATTCTTTTCTTTAACATTTTGGTGATGGGCTTGACAAGGGATGCAAAATCTGGGACAAACCTCTGAACAAAGTTTATCCTTCCCAGGAAACTCTGAAGGGCTTTCTTGTGGCTAGGCAATGGTAGAGCTCGTATGGCTTCAATCCTCTCTGGATCAATTGCTAATCCTTCCTTGGAGACAATATGGCCAAGGAGCTTCCCTTCATGTGCAAGAAAGATGCACTTCTTAGGATTTAAGGACACTCCGAACTTTCTACACCTCTGAAACACTTGCCTGAGGTGAAAGAGATGGTCTGCAGCATTCTTTGAGAAGACAGTGATATCATCTAGGTATACCAGCACTATCTTGTTGATCAAGCCTTTGAATGCCATATCCATAGCTCGCTGGAATGTTGCTCCAGCGTTCGACAGTCCAAATGGCATATTCTTGTAAGCATATGTGCCCCATTTGGTTGTGAAGGCTGTCTTGAACTGGTCTTCCTCCTTTACCATAATCTGATTGAAGCCTGAGTAACCATCAAGTAGTGAAAACCTTTCTGAACCAGCTACGACCTGCAATATTTGCTCCATGGAAGGGAGTGGATAATGGTCCTTGAGAGAGGCTCTATTCAGATCTCTGAAGTCAACACACAGTCTGATATCTCCACTCTTCTTTCTGACTGGAACTAAGTTGGCAACCCAACTAAAATGCTTGATTGGGAATATGATTCTTGACTCAATCAGCTTGTCTAATTCTTTTCTCATGAGAGGCTCCATGTGTGGATTGACTGGTCTCTGTTTCTGCCTGATAGGCTTAGTATTTGGATCCAATTCAATGGTATGCTGAGCTAAGTTGGGATTGAAACCTTTCAAGTCTTCATAGCTCCAAGCAAACACGTCAGGGAATTCTTGACATAGCTGTATGAACTCACACCTTTCTTGCTCAGTTGTCATCTTTCCAATTTGCAATGGCTTGTTCTCTTCTACCAAGATGGATACCGAATCTTCTCTCTTGACTTGAATGTTTGCTTTCTCCTTTCTAAACTGATCATTGGAGTTGAAAATGGACTCCAAAGTGATAAGTCCCTTGGGCAGCTTGTCAGTTCTCAGCTGTATCACCTGGTCACCATATTGCTGTTCCAACTTTTCTTGATTCTTAACTGAGAACTCAGCTTCTTCTTGCAAGAAGTGGATGATTTTCTGGTCATTCTCAAATACCTGCCAACTGACATTGTTATCCGGAACTGAAGGCCTCACAATCATGTGGATGTTTGGCTATACCTTGTCTTGTTGAATGTTTTCTACAATGTCAAAGGCTGCCCCTACTACTGCAAGCCTGTCAGCAGCTTGATTCTCTTTCCTAGGGATGGATTTGATGCCAAAGCCCTCAAAATATTCCATGAGGTCCCACACCCTGTTCTTGTAGCACCTGAGTAGATCATTTTTTGCAGCATGTTGTCCCTTGACCTGATTTACAATTAATTCACTATCCCCAAAAACTTGCAAGTTCTTTATTTATTTTTTGATTGCCCAATGCATCCCTTGCACCAAGGCTTCATATTTAGTAGTGTTATTAGAGCATGCAAATTGAAATATGAAAGCTGAATAGTACCTTACTCCTTGAGGTGAAATAAGCATGGCTCCACCTCCTGCACCTTGTCTACTCCTTGATCCATCAAAAAACAGCTGCCACACCTCATTGTCATCCTTGTGGTTTGGCTTGGTGATGCTAGGAATAGGTTGACTTTCTTCGTGTATACAATAGACTCCTAGCTCAGATTCTTCTATTCCTTGATAAGGATCAAAAGCATGCACCTTGTTTTCCCATTCATCAAGAGTCAAATCTGGGATACTTCCAACCTTAGTGTCAGCTTCATCAGTGCTTGGGTGATCTTCTTGATCAAATGCTGAGCAATTGGTATTAATCTGATTTGGAGTATAGGGCTCAATGTGGAAGTTTGCAATAGGTTCTGACCTAATTGTAGCCTTAGTTCCATACCTCATTCTAAACAACATGTGTGACCAATCAGTGGACAAATATCCCCCAATTTTGGCAGTGAAGTCCCTTGATAAACATAGGGCAAAGAGTGGTGGAAGGTCTATGACTGATATATCTTGTAAGACAACAACATTTGGACATGCATGCAAGGTAAGACTCAAATTTCTAATCACTCCAACTGTTGCTATTGCTGTCCCATCCAGCTGCACTACTCCCTTAGATGTTATTTCATACTAGAGCCCTAACTGATCAGCTATCTGTTTAGGCATTACTGAGCTACTTGCCCCGGAATCTATCATGCAATTATGCACTAGCTGATTTCCAATGATTAACGAAACATAAAAAGGGGGAGGCTTTAGCATTCTACCTTGTTGTGCTCCATGATTTCCTTCAGGCTGGGCAGCATTTGTGAGTACCTTCTCTTGAATTTGGACCTACTGATTTGAAGTTGGCCAATCCTTCATGGCAGCTTGCAGCAGATTTCTTTGGCCTGGGATGGATAGGGATTCCCACATAGATATATTGACGTTTGTCTTCTTCATCTGATCAATGATACTGAATGGTGATGAATGATCTCTCTGCTGTCCTTTCGTTTGCACATTTATTCCTTGTATGTGGGCAGCAACAGCTGGCATTTGAGTTGGCCTAGGGGCTGTTCTTGGCTGCCCTTGTGCATTTGAAACTGGGTTTTGCTTGCCAATCATTTGTGGAGCTGTGGAAGGTTGTGGATTGGCTGGGGCTAATGGCTGTTCTTCACCCAAATTTCTCCTTTTTGACCTTGTGTTGGCTGCAACACCTTGAGAAACTGCCTGACTCATGCCACAGAAATCCTCTTCTTGCCAATTTACCAATGTGGTGTCATTTGGGGCTGATTGCTGTTGGAATGTTTCTTGTTGTTGGCTGTTTTCTTGACTGCTCTCACCCTCCACACCAGTAGTTGTTACCATTAAAGCTTGAGTCAAAGCACCATTGTAGCACATGGATTGATTATGAGGTTCATTACATGGAAAACACCAATCATACTCCTGGGAAATGTTGTTTTGTGCTGGTACTAATGCCTTAGAGGCAGATATGGCATTTGGATTATAGGGCTGGAATGGTCTATTGGAAGGAGGCCTTGCTTGATTCTAATTTTCAGCTGGATTGGGTGGCCTTTGACGCTGATATAGCTGCCTATTAGGTTGAGCTTCAGGCTGATACGAAGGTCTAAAACCTTGAGCTTGCTGTCTCTTGAGTGTGACCAACTCATTACCTAAATTTTACAGTTGCTTCATGACTTCTTGAAACTCATTTGGGGCACTTGGAGATGAAGTGGAAGCTTCATTTGAAATTTGATTTCTAGGAGTGGGAGAAGGAGCTAGGACAGGTGCTTGACTAGTACTTGGGCTCTCTAAACTTGGATATAATGGCATTGGAGGCCTAGGAGCTAGCTTGTCGGCTTGAATCAGACAATTTTCAGCTCTAATGGCAATACTATAAGCAGCAGGGATAGTTGTGCCTCCCATAGATTGAACCAACATAGAAATATTAGAATTTAAAGCTTTAAGGTAATATAGAAAAGCACCTTCTACTGTTGGCCTGACTGCTACTGGAATTTTGTCCCAAGACCTTTGAAATCTGAAGTTGAAGTCAGTTAGCTGCTCATTGGAAGCTCTCTTGATGGTTGTCAGCTGCTCCAAAAGAGACAAGTTGTCTCCCTTCTCTCCAAATTGATCATGAAGTGTAATACACAGCTGATTCCAGTTTGTGATAGAGCCAGCTTCAAGGCTCCTAAACCATTGCAATACTTTCCCCTTGAATGAAGACACCAGCAATTTGACATCTACCTGCATCTCATCAATCTCATGGATTGCACAAATGTTAGCAATGTCCTTGACATGATCACCAGGAGTGGTCTGATTTTCTCTAGTGAAGTACGAAATGTTCTTCAATGCTGCAACTAGGATTGGATTTTGTGCATTGAGAGCAAGTGGGCTGCTGCATGTGAAGTTGACAAAGGGGTTCAGTGGTTGTGCCATTCTAATTGGTCGAAGAACTCTTGAATACTAAATGAAATGTTGATCAGGTGGAGGAGTTGAGAGAGTTCTATTTGGTGGAGATGGAGACCTTTGAATCCTCCTTCCTCTTTGCCTTCGTCTTGGAGATAATTGCAGGTATTCAGACAGCACTTCCTCTTCTCCAACTATTGACCTTGTGATTCTTTTCATAAGCTTTCAGGCCTGCGCTACTAAAACCAGTTGATTTTCCTCTCGGAGTCACCAGATATGCAAACAATAGCTCTTTTCAAGCAAGAAAATTACAGCAGGTGCATATCAACTTTGCTGCAATAAAAATGAGACCTCTAGGTCCCACCCGGCGTGCCAAAACTATTGATCCAAAATCACAGCACCCCTGGATGTAGATCAGGTTTCTAGGTTGATTATTTTGGCATCCAGTGTGATTGCATAACATTGAATTCTTTCTCCAAGTGTGGGACTTGAAAAATGAGAAAGGATTCTCCAGAGAAGGCTAGTTCCTATTCCTCTATTCAGATGCACACGAAATATGCAAAGGGTTTTCTCAAAACCTAATCTAATCTGCCAAGGAGACAAGGTAAGAAGATGCATAAAAATAAATCTAAGCTAATAGAGGTGATGCACCAAGGAATGAAGAACACCTATTTTCCAGTAAAAACAGACCATTTGAATGTGATATAAGATCATGCACAGATGACAAAACCTGCAGTGAAAGACCAGGAGGATGCAAAAAGAACACAGAGAGGGCTGAGAATCATCCACAGACATGCATTATTTGCTCCAAAGATTGATATAATACACTATAGAATGCCATGAGGTAGAATAGTATTACAGTTCAAATGAGAGGTTCGAAATCCACAAATTCACCTGAGGAGAAGAAAGGAGAGGCAAAACAGAAAAATGTTCCACCTTGAAAAGAAGCTCC
Source organism: Taxus chinensis (assembly GCA_019776745.2). NCBI lineage: Eukaryota > Viridiplantae > Streptophyta > Pinopsida > Cupressales > Taxaceae > Taxus > Taxus chinensis. The sequence continues at coordinate 315,199,736 of CM034151.1, read as the reverse complement.
TCTTTACAATATATAGAAAGAATGAGAAAGGAAAGAGAGAAGGGAAAACCAAATCTACCCCAACCACCTCCAAGTTGCATTCAATTCATCTCATCATGGCAGAAGCGGCAGATCCTGGCAAAATGGCAGGCTACCTAACAGAAGTGGCGAACTGTCTGCTGCATTAAAGTTGTTTGTTGAAGCATTACTTCTGCTTGTTATTTTGTGCCAGAGGAATTTCTTGATTTTCTCTCTCCAAACTGAACCAAGATGCAATATTGACCCTATAATTGTGTAGAGAATCTCACAAGCTTTCCGTTGATATAAGGAACGTGCAAATCCAAGCTCTGGATCAAAAGATATGACGATCTGAAGATTTAGGGCACCGAACAGACCAAGACGGATTTTGAAATATTTTCCCACGCTTCACCACCTGGACGACACGTGGTAGGCTCTGATTCGCTGAGAAACTCTCTCTCCTCCACCTCTTGGCGGGCTATCTTTTGAAATTTCCTTGTGGGCCCTAGCTGGGACATGTGGCACTATCCCATTGGTTCAGATCAGTGATCGAAAACTTGCCCCTTTGACTTTTTGGACCTTTCTCTTGTGAGGACATGTGGCAGCTTCTCATTGGTTTTCGGCCCTGCCAGCTCTTTCACGCCCTTCTTGTTTTTATGTCCCAGATGTCCCAAACCGTTTGGGACATAAACCTCTGATCCACCCGTAATGGGCTTCCTTGTCCCTCATTCGGCCGATGACACGTGGCGCTGCTTGATTGGCTTTCGGCTCCTTCGGCGATCCGCGTCCCGCGCGTCCCTTTGTCCCAGATGTCCCAGTGCTCCTTGTGATGATTTCAGCCGAACCGGCCGGTTCACGTCCATTAGTCCCAAATTTCCCAAACTATTTTGGGCTGCCTTGACCTTTTTCGCCCGGTTCGGCTGGTTTGCGTACTCACGGCCCAAATGTCCCATTTGCTTAGCGGGCTATTTGTGCTTATTTCAGCCGATCCGGCCGGTTCGCATACTTCACGTACTCTTGCCCTGAACTGTCCCGCTTAGCAATTAGTCATTTTTCTTCCTCTTTCAGTCAGATCAGCTTCTCGCGCCCGCCGCGTACTTCTGTCTCAGATGTCCCTATTGCTTCCAGACTGCCTAGAGGCTTTTCGGTCGATCCGCGTCTTTCTGTCCCACACGTCCCTATTGCTTTCAAGGACTAGGACTTAGCCGATTTTCACAATTTTTTCTGGGTCAACCTACTTGCTTGGAACTACAAAACTCTGATGCATGTTATCAAAATTTACCCTGGGGGGGGTGAAATTTATTACATTATCTACATTTAGCTATTTATTGCTACTTCACAAAGTGTGACTGAAACAAGAGCACCTAGGGCATGATATACACACAAAAACACACTAGAACTACATCTAGGTCTGAAATGTAATGCAAAACTTAGTTAGTAAGTCCACTGTTGTGGTAGATGAGGTCAGTCTGACCCATTCGTTCAGTATATTTTTTTTTAGGGTTTTGATATTTCCTTTTGGAATTTTGTAGGTTATTTCTTCCTCTTGGAATATTTGGAGCATTTGGTGCAATACGAAATAATTAATGTGACTTGAAGTTAGATTCTTGGATCAATTTCCAACCCTAGGAGCACAAGTTCTAGACATGTATCCTAGACCAAGGTGCCTAGATTCCTTACTAGAGTGCCTGTGGGTGCCCTACTACTCTTCTATGAACCCCAATCCAAGTACGACATCCAAATCTGTCCTTTTCGGCAGTCCTACATAGTCATTTCTACTTTTGATTTTCTGTACACATTGTGACACATTCTGACAATTGTCAGTTACCAGTTGAGTTCTTTTCTTTCCCTTCTTACACATTAGGGTTTATAATTTCATTATTTTATTTACTTATCTCATTTACATGTTGTCTTAGTACGATTATTTATTATTTTTATATGTCCTCCTAGATTAGATTAACTAAACTTTAATACATTAGTATTAGTCAATTTTAGTTAATCAAGAACCTTCTTGAGAAATATCAAACTTAGTCATTTCATAGTCAAAACATGCTTTTTCATAATGAATTTTGATGTATGAAGGTGAACTCTGATATGAATATCTTGAGTATAGCCACACCTTCTTTGACTAGAGCACAACCCCCCCTAAGATAAACATTACTTCCTTGAGTAAATTCAAAAACCACTTACAAATCATACTTTCCCATATTTTGTTTCTTCATAAAGAATACTACTTTTCAAGCCTTCAAACACCCTTTGAGATTGAACTCTCCTATGTTTTCACTCCTTCATATCCTTTTCTAGAGAATTACATAGTAGAATCAACTTACAATCTTTCTTCAACATAAAATAAAACAATCAATTTTCAAATTTAGAAATATTTCAACCTTGATGTCCTTACATTCTTCTAGAGCAGTTCCACAAACATATAGACCTTATAATGGTTTCTTCAACTCTAATTTTAAACTTGTGTAACTGATCCCTTGCCTTGTAAGATTATATGATGCATATAAGACCATGAATAATCCTTCATCATCTTAACAATCCATCATGAAGTACTTATACTCATGACATAAAGTCATAGAAATAGAGAAAAAACCAATTATTCAAGAAATTCCATACACCAGTAATGAGTATAGAAATATCAAAACATACCTTGTAGATTACTTTGTAAAGCACACCTATACTACTCTAACTGGTGAATGTCTTAAAGAATCCTAGTAAAAACATAGTATGCTTTTTAGGGAGCTAGAATAGTATGAAGTCATAAAATGATCCCAAAGAGTCCACCTCTTCATTCCTTCTTGACTTATTGGACAAATTTTAAGGCCCATGATAACCTCCTCATTTGCTGACATGTTTTCAATTAGAGATAACAATCCTCTTTTGCTTGTAATCTTATCAAGATTAAGCTTAAAAGACTTTATTTACTCCTTCTTGACCTTGTCAACAATTTATGAAATCTTGATTAAGCTCGACTATCCTGGATTTAATGTTTTTCATTATTTATCCTTTACACCGTATGTAGAAAAAAATCACACACTTAACACTCTTATTATACCGCTAAGTATGTTGTTTTATATATGTATCTTGCGTAAGAAAATTATTTGCTGATGATGAATCCCGTATTCCATTTTTTGGTCTTCATTGATTTTTTAATTATTTTTTCACCACACATACACATAGTTTTGGTTACGTCTCAAGGGTCTATGTCTTTCATTTATTAATCATTTTTTGTCACTTGTCTTTGGACACTAGCACCCAGGGCTAGACCGTAGCGCCATGCACTCCTATCCATCCTAGGTTCCCATGTCCTCTATTTGTTTTATCTTATTTTTGACATTTTAGATCAGTATTTTAAGTTTTACCTAACATCTCCGAAGGTACTAGTCAGCATGTTAGGTAATTAGTGTTGAAATTCGAACAAGAGATCCCTATATAAACACAACATACATACCATTACTTGGGAAGACTATTCTTATCAAGGGCTAGCTATCTACATAGAGAAAGGAACTGCACTTGGGATATTACTCTACATACACACTACAAAGAAAAGGGATTTCATTCTATTCCATCCACCATTTACACTTTCATCTAGTTATTGCCCCTATATTGGTATCATTGGCGTGAGGCCGACCTAGGAGCACTATTGCACACAAAAAAACAAAACACTAGATTGGGTTTGAGATATAGTGCAATGCTTAGATGTAATACCACCATTGTGGCATCTGAGGAAAATCTGACCCCTCATTCTCCATCTTTATTATTTAGGGTTTGATGCTTAGTATGGGGTTTTACATGTGATTCTTCATTGCAGGTTTACAACGACATCAATGAACTAAGTGTGACACTCACACAATCAAAGGAGAATAATTACGAAGACCTAATGACCATATCAAAATCATATCCTGACCTTTTCTATAGACCAGGTCACCTAGATTGTGAATGAGAGTGCCCCAAGTGCCATTATACTTCTCTAGGCACCCCAACCTAGCCAGATCTACCTCCCTGTAACTTTGTGAGGTTTGTTAGGGCACTATAGTCCATTGTTCCATCACACTGATCATTCTCAGATCATTGTGAGGTAAGTCAAAGTTAGGTAAGTTCCTTATCCCTCTTATTTCCTTTCATTTATAAAATTAAATAAATATTTTAACATCATATTGTAGTATATTTCATTTATACAAGTTCTATACATTTAGATTCATATATAAAATTCAGATTTTATTGAATCATTTTGGTGAACCCATAGATTAGAAATATTTTCACTAGCATCCACTAAAACCCTAATGGATAAGCATACCACTTATCATTGCTCATAAAATTGCATGAAATTGGGTACTATACTACAAACCCTAACTTTCCCTAAGAAAACTCTATTATTTTACTCTTTTACATTATTCCAATTATCTATGATTTTACTATGTCGAGTCATAACTTAAACAACAACTCACTATCAAATGCAATGCAATATTCCTACTAGCGTATTGAATATTATATAGTTTTAGCTTAATTGTATGGATCTTAGTTAGCTTCACTCAGTTGTAATGTACATTGTTATACTAAAAAGTACTTGACCCTCACTTATAAAATTCCACATAAGACCAAATAAGTTAGGGTAATACTCTCATTGATTTAAAATGCTTGGAAATAACCAAGGGTTTTCAATCAAACATAATTGCAGAATGATTCTAAAACTATTCAAGATCTACAAGGATGCTAGCTACAATCTCATGTTACCTTAAGATTTCTACGGGATTCTTCTCATGATACATCGCATACTAGTTTTCATTCTCGTTCAGTGTAAGACAATTGAGGTTACACTAAATGACATTATATGTAAATGTGTACATCTACCTTGAATTAAATATTGATGAAACAATGTAGAAAATAATGATTCTACTTTAAATATTGCTGAGTGTGAATCCACTACTCCATTTTCATCTTTCTTTGAGGTTGTATCTACTAAAATAGCAGGGGAAAGATCCATCTATTAGCTTAATCTAAATGTTGTCACTGAACTCGTCCATCTACATGCTTCATATCCTAGAAAGGATGCATCAAAATGTATCGATGCTATGTCCTAGATTGAAATCTAAAGTATGATATTCATGTCCTTTATACACTCTCGACAAGATGCCAAGAGTGTGACACCACCTCTCTCGATCAATGACCATCATCTATCAGAATTAATTTTCTATGAATCCTTGCTTGCATGCTTCCAATTTTTACTCATTATGGATACCTGATTCTGCATGCTCCATGACACATTCTTGCCAAATTCAACAATCCTAAAATTTTAAAAAAGACAAGGGTATGTTTGGGGGTTTATCATGCATGGTTTGGGTAATCACTCAAAATCTTAGGCCCAATCTCTTACATTAGAACCTAGGGCTAATATTAATACTTCACAAAGATAAGCATATGTAATGGTAAATGGAATTTTTATTCATCGAAGTAATATCTACAACTCAGCATGTTCCACAATAAGGATGTTAGTTAGGAATACATTTTCAGTGCTTCGAATATGTTGTATTCTCAAATGAATCTAATCACTTGCATCTCAAGCATTACCATATGGCTATGACTAGATATTCTAATGATCTATGGTGAAATTCACATTAAATGCTTTCACCACTAGACCTCAGGAATGAGCACTAAAAAAAGGTATACCCATCTACTATTTGGTTCTATTAGCAACTAAAAAGGGGACAAATAACAAGAGAGCTTAATATTGTAATCTATTCAGTACTAGTAAGAAGAAAGACCCTATACTTGTGTCCCACTTTTGTTCACTTTTGGTACTTTTAGCAAAACATGTCCCACAACCAAAACTTCAAAAACACTTATAACATGACCAAACATGTATTTTTAAGGGCTTAAATTCTTGCAAGCCACAATGCGTCCGTTATTTCATCCTGAATTCAATTAGAGTTTTAAAGCTATTTTATGTCGTAGTTTGATTACTACCTTGAAGAAACAATTACAATATGACACATGTGAATCATTTATGATTTTATGCTATAAGGTCATTGACTTAGAACAAGATCTCCTTACTGCACATGTCATAGATCCTCCTCTTATTACTAATACTATTGCATCATCTAATTCTTCTCCACTCCTATATTTTTATCATCCTACATGGTCTCCATCTCCCCCACCTCACAAAAAAGGCCAGTCTACTCCATCACATAAGCATCTGCCATCTTCTACTCCACGTTAGGATACACCTCAAACTCCTAAACTTTATTCATGAGGACCATTTTATTTCTCTCATCATGTTAGAACTCATGGTGTACTACATACATTGCTTGATAGGAACTTGATTCACCTACCTTCTAACTAGCACCATATACCACATTGTTTACAACATCAACGTGATATACATTACTATAACTATCACTATATTAATGGCCATAGGGATAAATACTGTTATGCCCTTCATGATCTCTTGAGACAATTAGAAGATAAGGGTGTCATTTTTTTTGGATCTCCTTCACATGAGTGGTCTATATATCCTATCCCTTGTAGGTGTGTTGTTACTCCAGTTGAGTTATCTCCTTATTCTAGTTCTAAGGTCATTGTTCATCCACCACCATAGGTTGTTACACATGCTCTCTATAACATCCATCCATTGCTGTAGCATCTCATCTACCATGTCATGTTACTTATACACATTGGCTTCCACAACCCTCAACATTTGCGCTTCTCATCACTACTTCACCTATCATTGACACTGCTCCACTTGATATTCAGTTCTGCTCATGCGCTCATGCTAATTTCATTCCACATGCTTTCACTACTTCACGCTAGCTTGGTCTTTAATAGAATAATTTAATCACCTTACCCCCCAATGAAGCACTCGTGTTCTTACAGTTCTTACATGACTATTGAGGGATATAATAAAATAATAACCTCTCTTCATGCACTTTCTCGATTCATCTAGTGCACATTAACCAATCATTTCCTGATGACACACTCTTGCTTTATGGTTCATTCTTGACTATTGATGGGTCTTATCTAAATGAACCTCAACATCTATATGCTAGGAGGCATCGCTAATTGCCAGTATGATCATCATATTAACATGTGATCATCTTATACTCTTCCAAATTATTCAGTTTTTACTCACAACTTTCATACATATAATTCAACTTTACGAAATTACATTACATACAAAATCTATCAACATACATGTTATATCATCATTTATCTATCTATAATCACATTATTACACATCAAAATTTACCCATCGCAAATAAATTCAACAAATGCAAATGATATTCAAACACATCAAGAATCATATATAAGTAACATTAATCACATAAATCCTACATCATCATCACATCAATATCCATCAAATACAATGATCATATGAAAATGAATCCATCTACATATCTCATTTACAAATCATAGTCACAAAACATCTCATCACTAGGGGCTGGTCACCTACATCAATAAATTAATAAAAGTAATATCTCATCATCGCCATCACTCTCCAGAACTACCAAATCCCTAGAACTAGAAGCCTCACCACTAACTCTGCGTTGCTAGTTGTGACCTCTATATCTCTCTACCTTCCTCTACAATAGGGTGTTCTTGGTAAATTACTCTGTAAAGTGACTCTATAACTCCAAAAACTATGCGAATACATCCTGAGCTAAAGGAACTCCACCAACGACCTCTCTAGTTCACCATGTCTCCTCTCATGCCTCGTCTCACTCACTTAGTAGAATTTTACATGTCATTACTGCTATCGCAACTAGCTTAAACAAATGGGCATGCTCACCTCCATTATCATCTACACTCTCTAGCATGCCTTCACCTGTGAGTATGTATGTGGGAACATTACACATCAATGTTTAGATGGATGTGTCCATAATCAATGACTAATATGCATCACCTACGCCCATATATCCATGTGTTAGATAAGAATAAAAATTCACAAACCATTTAATAAATCACACAAAAACACCATATAAATACTTATGGTCTGCTATCACTGCCACTAGGCTATCAGGGCCATGTGCTTACCCCTCTTCTCCTCCTCGTGTAGGAAATCTGGTTGTGTCTACCAATACAGGAAATAAAACCACCCACCAATGTGAGGCCCATCATGCTTGGTATGCCTCCATACACCCTACGTCATCCATCTCTACCATCTCTATCACCGCATCCACCTTGTCTAGCCTTGGAGGTACTAGCTACCCTCATGTGGGCCTTGGTCTAGCTCCAGCCCTCTTCAGTGCCCTAATGTCTCTGGGGGAACATCTTGGGACATAGAAAACTATCGTGAAACTTGATCAACCTGAAAAAACTCGATTACCTTGGAAAATGATCCTCTACCCACATCATCCACTATATGCATCGTAAGTCTACAACATCTTATGTCCATCCTATGTAGTCTCAGTATGGCCTCTATCCCCATGTGATCTATCATCACTCTATCGGTATCATTATCTTTCCTCATCTCACATACACATACCCATCACCTAAAAAATATGTCTATCCTATCCCAATCTCTACGAGCCCCACCAGATGGCCTCAATACTACAATATGCTCATAGGCTCATATATGCAACAATTTCGTAGCTCCAATACCACTATCATGATCCTCCTGTATAAATCTATATAAATCCCTGTAAAGGTGGGACAACACACATCATGCCTAGAAACACTTAGTGTTATCCTCCTCATTCTACGATAGATATTATGCATCTTATATAAGATGCCTATGCCACCACCCTCTACTATAATCAATGATGCTATCACCGTGGAAATAAAATTCCACAATCACAGAACCCTTGATCTCAAAATAACATCCAGGATAATATGGGCCATGGTATGAATTCGAGTACCCATAAAATATCACCTTACATCCCTCATCTGTCTCTGCATATCATCCATTGCCATAACATGCACCCTCTTGCCATATATTGGTAATTGCAATATGCAATACAAATCCTCTAGTGTAACCATTATCTCACCTATAGGAAACAAAAAGGTGCAAATATCTGCACACTATCTCTCACATAAAAATCTAAGCATAGGAATATTATGGGGCACATCCCCCATCCTCGTTATCTGCCGCAGGCTGACACGGTCCAACACATCCCACTTACCGTATGACAACCCTAATTCGAGCAACGTACTCAAATGGAAGCCACCTTGAAACTACCTCAAATGGATTCCCCTGTGCACCCCACAAAATGAAAAAAATGTGACATTAGAACACCATACATATACAAACATATTCATCCAAAACATCAACAAACATCAATTTTTACATCTCTAGGCTCAACCTCATGCTTTCTGGACATGGGAACCCAGGCCTAGGTTTGGGGCTTCCCAAGTAGAACACCAATGCCAAGGTTTGGGTGATCCTATCCCAAAGGTCATTAGTGCATTCATCACTTTTGTCTAGGTCTAAAACATCAAGAAATTAAAAAACAAAATTTTCATAAAAATTCATCAAAAAATGAAAAATATCAACACATTTTTTTGAAAAATATCACGCTTACCAAATCCATTATCGTACATGATGCCACAGTGGTCACCACCATCTCAAATCAACTCGGTCTTGGTGCTCTAACTTGTGACATCTTCACACATCTAGAGCTCAATATCACACTCATGTAATACTCAAATGAGTATCCTAATCACTTTATCACCTTACTATTTATATAAATTTATCATTATCCACTTTACTATAGTCACTCTTAACACTTATTTTCTCTACTAATACGCACTTCATGATTTCCCTCATATCTTAAGCATCCTTACTCAAATTTTGATCATTTCTATGGTATTATTTTCATAATTCTACCTAATACCACATAGTACACATTACACACATGAAATTTCTCCTTGACATAGTTTTCTACTCATTATACGCACACTTTGGCAATATCTCAAATACATTGTCCATTATATCATTACGTTCTTACTTTCGACTCAATGTTCGTTCTCGTTATCACTTCCCCTTTTTCCAAAAGGGGTCATATAATTGGGGTCATCATATAATTCCCCCTACATCACTACGCAATCAATTTACATTCATAATTTGTCATTATCAAAAACATTATCATACACCATACGACATTTCACATCATTTTCTAGTGAATCACCCTAATGACCTATCCTAAGGGCAACAGTCATAAAATCTCTCTATGAGTATTATATCAATGAATTGTTATCCAAAATTCACCCCTCAAGTTAATTTTGATAACATGCATCAGATCATTCAATCCCGAGAAAGTATATTGATTCAAGGCAAAAAATCATGTTTCTGGGGTCCCCTCGGATTTTTTCTAACTCTCCTGTCCAAGAAGAAAACCCAACAAGTTTTTAAAAATGTGAAAAATTGTAAAAAACCAAGTTGAGGCTGAAAAAATGAAGAAAATCGGCTTAGTCCTAGTCTAGGCGGTCTCTGGAACAGTTGGGATGTCAGGGTGTGAATCGGCCGAAAAGCCGCCAGGCGGTCCGCGCAGCAGTCGGGACAGTTGGGACATCAGGATGCGCAGGGTGCGAAAAACTGAACCAGCTGAAAAAATGAAGAAAATTTCCTATGTCTTGTTTCACGCAGTCCGAGACAGTTGAGACAAAAGTACGCGGATCGGCTGGTTTGGCGCAAGTCAGTCCATTTCGGGCGGTTCGGAGATATTTGTCCCAGGCAGTCTGGGACAGTTGGGACAAAAGTACGTGAAGGACGCAAATCGGCCGATTCGGCTGAAATAAGAGACAGATGGTCTGGGAAATTTGGGCCAAAAGTACGTGGACACGAAAAGCCGAAAGAGCCGAGAGCCAATGGAATCTCTCCACGTGTCTTCACCTCATCAGCCCGGCGGGAAAATTTTGAAAGTTTTTCCAAAGGCAAAAAACAAAAGGGAAATGGTTAGGAAGGGCATGCATCCAATGAAATCATGCCATGTGGAACTTGAGTGGCGGAGCACGGGGGAGAAATGGGAAATTTTTCCCAAAGTGAAAAATGCCAAATTTTCGAAGGACAAAGTGTGCCCCTCAAGCCCGAGCCAATAAAATAGTGCCACGTGTCCAAGTGGCAAGAAATTAAGGAAGGGCCCAAAAGAAATTTACAGAGGATGATCTTGTGAATGAATCAGAGCTTGACACGTGTCATCCAAGTGGCAGAGCACGGAAAAAAATTCAAATGTTTTCCCGCCGATCTGATTTTGGCCTGTTTTTTGCCCTAAATCTTCAGATCGCCATATCTTTCGATCCAAAGCTTGGATTTTTGCGTTCTTTATATCAATGGAAATTTGGTGAAATTATCTACACAATTCTGGGGTCAATCTTACATTTTGGTTCAGTTTGGGGAGAGAAAATTAAAAAACGGCTCTGGCGCATGGTAATGGCCAGAACTGACGTTTCAACAGCCAGCTTTAATGCAAAATACAGTTCGCCGCTTTTGCTAGGGTTCTCACCTACTGCCATGATGAGATGAATTAAATACAACCTAGAAGTGGTTGGGGTAGATCTGGATTTCCTCTCTCTTCCCTCTCTCATTCTTCCTATAAATTGTAAGGAGGGTTTTCTTTCTAAAGTGTGGTTCATCTTTTCAGTTTTGCCCCTCCCTTCTTTTCTTCTCCAGGGTTGAAAATGGAGTTCAAACCTCCTTCCCTACTCTATAATGGTGTTTTTTGCCTTTTACCATTAAAATGATGTTCTGTGCAAACTTCTAAAGCAGCAAAAAATGTGTTTCATGATGCACCTGTCCATCCTTGCTCGTTTTTCACTTGTTTTCTTCTTGCCTCTCTTTATTGCAGGTATTTGTGCATGTTTGAATGTTCATTACAGGTTTGGAGCTGTGTTCATGGAGTTTTGGGACATCTTCTATGTGAAATCTATCCTTGGGCCTATGATGCATCTGTCCATCCTTCCCATTGCTCACCTCTCCTTGTTTCATGGTAGTTTTGATAGATGTTCAACATTTTCCTTCTCTGGTGTATCACCGTTTTAGTGTAGGCTCTATTTTCCCCTTTTCTCTCTCTCTCTGTCTCCTAAGCATGGTTAGATTAGGATTAGATTAGCTTTCCTGCACTAGAATAGCTTGTGGTAGGTAGTTTAGGAAGAGGAACCAGCCTTCTCTGGAGATTCCTTTCATTTTTGCAAGTCCCACACTTGGAGAAAGGATTCCATGTTGTGCAATTACACTGGATGCTAGTACGATCAAACTAGAAATCTGATCAACATCCAGGGGTGCTGTGATTTTGCACTAACATGAATCACATACAATTCAATATCTAAAATAATCATAATCACATTAACCAATCATCATGAACACAATGTATTTATCCTCCCAGATGACCTAACTTGGGAGTTATATCACCACTTTCCCAAATGACCTAACATGGGAAGTTATCCTACACTTTTCGATTGCTTTCATATGACCTATCATGGAATCCACCATATACAAATTGTGGTGACACCCGTGGAGTGGGAAAAATGAGACGTAATTTCCTTTCCTATACTGCTCCTATATGGATAAACATGTTTGATCGAAAAATCTAGATCCAAAAATCACAAAAATTTGATTTGTGTCCATTTGCAGCAGTTAGATATTTTGAAGATGTATTTAAAGGTTAGAGATACATTATACTTCTCTCCCTACACTCTTCCTCTGGTGGTAGGATTCCAAAATCCCCAATTTCTCGCATCTACACATGCGTAACCAGGTTGGGAACTGATCACTTCCTTCCCCATCACATCTCCATCAATAAATATCAAAACATTCAATCATTTAACACTACAATCATCACTCTCGCTTAGCACTCCTCATAAAAATCTCACATCTCTCATTACATCTCATGGATCAACAAACTGATCCATGGTTCGCCATGCTATATGTTGTCAATTGACACACATTTCTACTACACCCTTCACGTACTCCAGTGACACGGAATTCTACAAAATTCTTAGGTGTGCATCTTTATCTACTTTATGTTACTGAGATTTTTCTCACCAACATAAAGTGGGGGAAAATGTGGACATAAAATCACACACTTAACACTATTATTATACCGTTAATTATGTTGTTTTATATATGGATTTTGCATAAGAAAAGTAATCATTGATGACCCAACCCATAGTCAATTTTTTGGTCTTGTTGGTCTTAATGGATTTTTGTCTTCTACATTCATCACTCATACACACAATTTTAGTTAGTTCTTAGGGATCCTTGTTTGTCTCTTATCACTCATTTTTCATCACTTGTCTTTGGACAATAGCGCTAGGCACTCCTATCCATTTTGGGTGCTCCTATCCTTTTTATGCTTGATCTTATTTTTTACATTTGAGGTCAGTTTTTTAGTTTTCCCTCCCATCTTCTAAGTTACTAGTCGGCATGTGGGGTCATTAGTGTTGAAATTTGAACAAGAGTTCCCTATATAAACATAACATACATAACATTATATGGGTGGACTGTTCTTATCAAGGGCTAGCAATCTACATAGAGCAAGGGATTGCATTTGGGATATTACTCTAGATACATGCTACATAGGAAGGGGATTTCATTCTATTCCATTCACCACTTGCATATTTATCTAGTTATCTCCCCCTATTTTGGCATTATTAGTGTGAGGGTGACCTAAGAGAACTATTGTACACACAAACACATAAAAATACATTGGGTATGAGATGTAGTGTAGTGGTTAGCTATAAGACCAACATTGTGGCATCTGAGGACAATATGAAACCTCATTCTGCATCTTTCTTTTTTAGGGTTTGATGCTTCGTATGGGGTTTTACAGGTGATTTTTCATTATAGGTTTTCGGTGACATCAACTGAACCAAGTGCAACGCTCACATGATCAAAGATGAATAATTACGAAGAGCTAGTGACCATATCAAAATCATATTTTGACCTTTTCCGTAGACCATGGTACCCAGATTTCAAACCAGAATGCCTTAGGAGCCCTCATCCTTCTCCAGGAACCCCAGTCTAGCTAGATCTATCTCCACCGTAACTTAATGAGGTTCTTTACGACACTTTGTTATGTTGTTGCATCAAACTACCCAGTCCAGATCAATGTGAGTTAAGTCAAATTCAGGTAAGTTCCTTATCCCTCTTATTTCATTTCATTTATATAATAAAATAAATTTTTTAACATTCATATTTTAGTATATTTCATTTGTACAAGTTCTATACATTTAGATTCATATATTAAATCTAGATTTTATTGAATCACCATCTACACATTATGTCTTAATGTCATGTTTTATCTCATCAAATCTTATTCTATAATTATCATACTTAGATTCATTATTCTTGATCTCATTTGCATGATATATTTTATTATCTGTCATGTCTATACCTAGTTCTTCTTTAATTGTTTCTATAGGATCATACTTGACATATACCTTCATATTTTAATTTTTCATCTTCCTTTTACAATATCTTGCAATATGACCAACATTTTTACATTTGAAACAAATAACAGGATTCCTACCTCTAGGAGCTTCAGTTCTCAAACTTTGTCTATGTGGTTTGTAATAAGATTGTCTAGCAATACGAGATTTCATGTGGCAGTTATAGGAGATCTTTTCCCTTTACTAATATGAAGAATCATTTCTCCCATTTCTTCATGGATAGGATTTACTAACTCTTCACCTAAATTCCTTATCTCTATGAATAAAAATATTGCAGGATTAGAAAACACCATTAAAATTACTTTAGACCTTCATTGCATTGGGATGTCTAATGAATTTATTATGATTTTTGACATCCTCCATGGCTTTAGCATGTCCTTGAATTGGCTCATCATCCTTTTTTATTTCTTCCTTATATCCCAAACTAGATCTATCACTATAGTGTCTTTGACTATTCAATAAATCATCAATATTTCTTATTTTATTCTCAAATTGTTAAAACATATTTTTTTTATTAGAGGTAAAAGTTAGGGTTGAGGGGACCCTACCCCATTACAAAGAGTTACAACATACTTAAATATTGGCCAATGGATTTACCTTTAAAGGCCATTCATGTTCTAAACATTCAAAAATAAAGACAACAATATAAGATATCCATTAGATAGGAATTACAATATACAACAGTCCAAAGGATTATACTAACAACATAGGGAGAAACAAACATTAGATTAAAAACCTTTGAATATCATTATTCTTTGACCAGTTCTTCCATCGTCTCCATACAACCGTTCCATTCATTGACCAGTGTTGCTATTGTCTCCTTCCTATACTTGTAATTTTGTTCTTGAATCACCACGTTCGGCCCTGTTCCTTCCTTTTCCTTTTCTTTTACCAACTCCATGGACTGGATCATTTTGGCCAGTAGTTTAAGATCGTAAATAGTACTTTTCACATTTAGGATATGTGCATCCCTGATTTGCATAATAATAAATTTCATTTTCAACAACTCACTTTCCATTTCCATGCTTCTGGCATTGGCATTTTTGAGGTTTTCATTGAGAATAACGGGAGACATTTTATCCACTTTGTCATGCATCTCCTTAAGGTCCATGGAGATCAGGATAATTTTGTGCCGATTGATATCATCATTCAGTTTGCAGTTCAAACATATTCATTATACTTAAGGCTAGGTCTATATGTGACTGTAAGGACTCCATAGATGTACTAAAATTGATACACTCATCCTCCTTAGTCTTGAGACTAGCAGAGAACATCTTAATATGATTTTCCAACTAAGCACGTTCCTTTTCTTTAGCTTCTTTCTCCTTATAAGTTTCCCTCGACTTTTGATTCTCCTTCTTTGTGAGTTATAGGTATTCTAAGGCACTAACAAGTTCAACTTCAAGAAATACTAGTTCCTTTTCCTTATTTAAAACATCTCCATCTTCTTGGTCCATGCCCTTTACACTACTGACATCATAATCTTCACTAACATTAGAAGTATTGTTATCTTCTTCATATAATAATTACAACTTATTCCATAATTCCTTGGTCGAATCCATTACCATGACATATGAAAATTCCTCCAATCCACTCAAAATTGCATTCTTAGCTAGTTATTCCATAGGGTCTGATGAATTAGTGTGAAAAACATCAACATCATACCTAAGATAACTTAGGTATACCTTCATTCTAATTTTCCAAAATGCATAATTTTTTCCATTGAATACAAGACCCTCATATGACAAGAGATCTTATATTTGATTAAAAAAAACTTTTTCTTCAAGAGGATCTCCTTTAAGTAGTTAAACTTTATTAAAAATGACCTTTCTCTAATACCAGTTTTTAGAAGCATGGTTACTGAGAGGGGGGCGAATCAGTCATATAATTTTCTTTACTTCATTTACCATTACTTACATACATCATTAATGTAAGCTAATTAAGTTTTTAACATCCATCCACAAGTACATCAAACAAGGAAGAGAACATGAATACCATATATAATGTGGGAAACCCTCAAAGGGAATAAAAACCACTGAAAATTTTGTATATATTACTCAATAAAAAATACTTATGTGAATATGAATTGTCACACAAGATTTATTTAGTGAGGCACTAACCCCATAAGGAGCACCAACCTCTAGTTTTTTAGGGCATCAAAACTATAAGGAGGTTGTAACCCCCTAATATGATAAATCACCAACTCAACCACCTAAAGATGAAGATCACAGATGAATTTTTTCTTCAAAAAATATTGTGATAACTAGTTCAAATCCATGCACTCAAAACCCTCTCAAACAAACTATTCTCCTACTTCGCTCAAACTTGAATCATATCATGTTAATTTGATATAATTACCTTAAATAATTTATCCTCAAATATTCTCATATCTTCATGTATTTTCTCAACTCTACCCTTGAACCCTCTATACTCTTCTTACACCCCCTCTAGTTTGCTCACATCTCTATCTTCTACACTAGCTCAAATGAGCCATCACACTTCACTTTTATAATTGATACACACCAAAAATGACCACAAGTAAGATAAATCCATTAATTTCAGTCATGTAAGCATGAAAAATATCATACATTCTCATATAAATCAATCCAAGATATCTTTAAGGTTATAAATATCCTATCAAGCACAAATAACATTAAGCCTCTCAATTAGGCCTAGAAAAAAGGTTTCTGCTCCAAATAATGGAATATGAACTTCAAGGGAACATAGAAGCTTAATAAAAACCATTAAATCTCAAGTAAAATCTACCAAAACCTCTCAATATCATATACAAACTCCATAAAATCTCTAACACCAATCTTCACCATGAAACACAACAAGAAGCAAGTTATCTCAACTACTTCTTCAAGCATCTAAAAAATCACTCGTGAAAAGTGAATAAATTCATATAGAAAAACTCATATTCATAGCACAAGTATCATGTCAATGGAAAGGTATTGATGAATTTTATTTGAAAAAACTCATGGTAATCAACAAAATAGGGCACAAGGCACTCAACTAGCTCCATCTCTCAAACTTCTCAAACTAGCTTCTATTACTCAAGAACCTATCTTGAGGAATATGATCACCAACACTTCAATCATCCATTTGAGGAATTAAAACCAATTAGAAAACTTCACTATCATCCCTTCAAACATGAAAAAATACTCACAACTATATGTCACATGGAGATAACCTCATATGCATATATGTTCCAATAAGCTTCTTGAAAAGATTAATAGGGTTGATTAAGCCATTAGGGATTAAGAAAGAAATCACTTCTCTAGTTCAAATCAAGAGATAAAGCACATCATTTTATACCATATGAAGCTATACATGACCAAATAACTCAACTATATCATGAAAATCTATCAAACTCCTCTCAAACCTCCATGACTAGACTCTAATGAAAATAAATTCCTTAACAACCCCTAACATATTAGACTCTAATGAGTACAACACATGTGTGGGTGAACATAATAAGTTTTCCTATCGAGTTGGATTTTGCTCTCTAAGAGCGCGGTAGAGACAAAAATAAATTTAAGTGCTTTTTATTCACTCCCCTGACTTGGAATTTATCTCAAAGAACCATAAGGGCCTCCTTTAACTATCCCAAGTATCATCCAAGCTAAAATACATATGAAATTATCCATCCACTAAGACTTACCCATGCAAACTAGCCATGTCTTCCCTTTCTTTCTTCAAAATGGCCTTGTACATGTATTATTCCTCTTAAATATGACCTTTGACATCTTCCACATATGGAATGAAACCTGAAAGCACATTCCACACTCTTTTAATGACCTTCTCTACTTTGTGATTCATGTTTCCACACCATATTCTCATGTTAGGTCTAATATTTAGCCTAGTTAGGCTTGTCCCAACACATGACTCACAAGATATGACCTTGACAAATTCTTACAGACTCTTTAATACCTTTGACTCTTCGTATTGATGGTGTTTGACCTCATGAAGACCTCATATAACATATGGATAATAATAACTAGACCATACTAGCTTTACCATGCATAAAACCATGTAGATGCACCAAGACAGCATATGGAAGACACCAAAATTCAACTCTACCAATCAACATTCATCCTTTACTTTTATTAAAACTTCACGGAGACAAATAAAATCCTTTTCCATCGATGAAATTTGAAATAAAATATAACTATAGAAATAAAATTCCTAACAAACAGGTTCAATGAAGTGTTTCATGTCATATCCGTGGCCTATCTGGCCACCCCCACAACATTAAGATAGAATTAGATAGTTAACATTCAATAATGAGATCCTCCACATACATAAGAAGGAGGGGCGTAGCCTCGTGAGAGTTGGTGGAAACACCTAATTTGAAACATGATAAATTATTTCACCAATAGTTTTTGATGACTCCAGTGAGAGAGATCTTCCTTCCACCTTAAAATATCTTTGAAAATAGAAAAACATTTGATATTAAAAAAAATCATTAAAAACAAAATATCTAAAAACACTATATATTCTGAAAATCCTTTTTGCAATCCTATTTATAAATCCACACTTTTTCAAGTTTCATCCTTTTCCAAGTACTTGAGGCAAGATGGAAAAAATAAGGTACACCCTGGTTGATAGTGTAAGTGGAATTATTAACTCACTACCCCCGCATTTTGGTAACGAAGAAAGCGATTTCAGAAAGTCTCTGTTCAGTGTGTAGGGCTAGTCCCTAAAGCAGGTTTTCTGTGATGTCGCGCTACAGGGTTTGTGGGTCGTTTTATGTGGAAAGAACCATTTGGGGTGTTGGTGTTTTGGTGAGGGTATGATCCATTGACTGGGATCGCTCATTCCTCATGAGGAAAAGAATAAAAAACGGATATGAACACTCAAGCCCTATACCATGT